>JADRCD010222481.1:0-13100 GCA_019843815.1 Montemys delectorum | reverse complement strand
TTAAAATATTTAAATATTTGAAATTTAATTTTGTTAACTTGTTAAAATACTAAAATTAAATGTTGTATTTAAAATTCAAATGTATATATTGCATTTACATTATTTATTTACTTATTTTATAAAACTTACGCGGAAACCTTGTTTCCACAAGAAAATGTGGAAGCTCCCATCCTTTCTCCCCCATGTTGTCTCTCACTGCCCTACCTGGCTGTGCTTGTGATGTCTCTGTGTACCAGGAACCTTCTTCCTGCTTCTCTGGCATGGATCGGAAGCTCCTGTCTGTCTTACCATGGCATCCCATTCTCACATTTTACAGCACTGATTGTGCTCCACTGACTCAAGCATTCCTGAGTCTTGCTCCTTCATTAGCTTGTGAGCCTGCTAAGAGCTGTGTGACAAAACCTGACAGTAAGTATATGACTTAATATTTTAGCTTGAGTGTGGAATGTTCCCAGAGGCTCCTGCTTCGAACTCGCCACCTCCAGCATGGGATGCTCTTTTGGAGATTATGGGGCCTGGTGGAGGTGGGAGCCTGGTTGTGGGGAGTACTTCAGTGGGTAGGAGTGGGCCTTACAGGTAATGCCCATCTCAGGTTCTAGCTCACGGTCTTCACATTCTGGTCAGGAGTCTCTGCTGCTCACTGTTGTGGATTCTGCTACGCTTTTCTGCTGTGACCGACTGAAGCTGCCCTGACAGTGATCACAATGAATCTCTCCTCTCTCAAGTTATTTCTGTCAGGTATTTGGTTACAGTGATGAGAAAGGCAACCAAGGCATAGAGGAAATAAATAAGCTTTATTGTCTAACTCCTTTGCTTCAGAGACTGTCGACCAGACATGACAGAAAGCTAACTAGAGCCTCTAACGCTTGGCCATTAAGGAAGCCGAGTCTTCAATTAAGTTTCTCGGATGCCAGTGTTCTCTTGGCTGTCTCCCTGTAATATTCAGTTAACCTTGTTCTAGAAACTACAGAATAATTGCCATCCAATGTTTGAAGACAGTGGTTTTCAAACAATTATAGTCCGTTCAAAAAGGCAAACTCTAAAGAATTAAAAAAAAAAGTCTATAATTTCAGATTGCCTACATTTGTTTTGCTGTACTTTCCTGAAGCTGTTAAAAGAACTGTGGCATAATGGTCTGCTCACTGTTGGAGGTCTGGGTCACCAGTGATAGTGGGAGGCAGCTCCATCCCAGGAAGGCTGCTTCACTCTCGAAAATCAGATGTTATCAACTTTATCGCTTAGACTGTTATTGCGGAGAAGTCGGGGACATCTGCTGCAAGGACTCTCCTGGAAAAACATTCCCTTTCTTTAGCAGGACCAGCAAAGCAGCACACACAATTAAAGCTGGAGTTAATAAAATGTGGGACAGAGAAAGAACAGAGGTGCTGAAATCCTGAAGGCCTGGCTGGAATCGGACTCTAGTCCACTGAAAGCTGAGGAGTACCCTTTGTCTATAAACCAGGCTAACCTTGAAGGCCATCTGAGGCTTACCCTGTATAGAGTGTCCAGGCAGTGTCTTGCTTCAGCAGGTCTCTAGCAACTGTTAGACTCCTTCTCTGCTTATGCATGTTGTCTGTTATTGTCACTTTCCCAATAATTCAGGTACTCCTGCAGAGCAAAGAGCTTTATCATAATGCTTGGAATAAGAGTCTAGTCAGTGCCTAGTAAAGATTGAGTGATTAAAGATTGCAAAGAAGTCTTGTGTTTACCGAATAGCTAAATCTTTGCTTCAGAGAAACGAAGTTTTCTTTGTCTGTGTTCTACTGGGACATAGACTGGGAGTGATTACTCTGGCCTTGTAGAAAACCCCAAACACGTCCACACTGTGGAAAGAACTGCAATGTGCTCTTGTTCTCACAATGGGGAAGGCAGATTTTTATAAAAAGAATCATAGAACCACTAGCAATAGGTTTGTCGTCTGTCTTCATGTAGACCAGTGATTGGGTTGATTTCTTTTTTTAACATTTAAATTCTTAAAAATATTTTATTTTATGTGTATGAGTGTCTTGCCTGCATGTATATCTGTATGCCACATGTGTGCCTGGTGCTCAAAAAAGACCAGAAGGGGATACTGGATCCTCTGACACTGGAGTAATAGACAGTCGTAAGCTGGGAATTGAAGTTGCATCCTCTGGAAGACTAGCCAGTGCTCTTATGTATTGAGCATCTCTCCAGCCTTTGTCCATTTTTTTTTGCTTTGTTTTAATGGGTTCATTGATAAAATGCCTATTGGACTCACACAAGGTCTATGTCTAAATACAGAGTTATCCCAGTTGAACAAATATGAATGGGTAAAGTGACTACATAGCACTCAAACCACTTTCTTGAGGTGTGCAAAGTTTTCCCTGGGGAAAAGCTATTAATAAGACTGTCTTTCTTGCTTGCTGAATTAAATGCAGTGTTCAGATGCAAATACATATTGCATCTGAATATATATTTTTTACATTGTCTATGCCCTATCTCTGTTCTGTTTTAGCTAGTTTATAACGTTTCCTAAGAACACAGGAGAGCCTTTGTGTTAAGTATTCTAAATGCAATTGTTTACCAGTTGCATGTGTACAGAATCCCTCGATTTTCAGCAGCTGAAAGTATACACCCTCCCAATATTTCAGATGAGGTGCCAATACTTGCACATGTGTGAGGAGCCTGAGCTGGAGTTACCATGAACATCTTGTCTCTGCCCACTTGGCAAATCACTGTGCTCCTAGGCCATTCCTTTGGCAACTTTCCTTTGAGAAATGTTGAAGGCATTCTAACTTCAAGCCAGGATAATGTGAATGGCAATTTGTCTCTTCTTGTTTTTAAAGATGAATGTGGAAAGGAACACTTTTGATAAGCAACAAGACACAGATAGCCTATCAGATGTGGGGATGAAGTGAGGAAAACCCCAAATCATTTAGCAAATGGATTGAAGCTAGCCAGGATTTCACCAGTCCAGGGATAGCACAAAGGGGTATGTGTCTTACAGGGACGTTAGTGAAGCCTTTTAACACTAGGAATGTTCCCAGACGTGCATTTCAAGTTCAATGACAGTAAGCTGTCTTATAGCATTTAGGGCTTGCCATTTTGAAAACCTAATACTGTTTAGTGTTTACTGAAATTATTCATTTGTCCTTGTAAGGGTGTATATAGGACAACCATGTAAGTTATCCTCTGCCTTGGACTATCTTTGAAGTAAAAGAGAGAGCTGTTAACAGCCGTACCAGGTTGACAGGGATAAAGCCGGAAGTGATCGTCCCGGAAATGTGGGTTCATGTGAATCAGGAGTCATAGGGATGCTTATTTTACGTGCTACTCTGATTATTTATGTAGCTTTAACAGATAGGTAATTAAGCTGTTTCACTCATTGTTGTGGTGGGACTGAGTGGAATCACTTGTATATTCTGAACCAATCCCCTTGTAATGAAGATCTTTGCAGGCCTACTGCATACCTCACCAGGAAATCAACCTGGGCATCTTGCTTTCATCAGTTTAGTTTGTTACCGGTTTAGATTCTTCAGGACTCTATCAGTGGCTCATATGCTAGATTGCAAGATCAAAGTACAACAGCCGAGGGGTCTGGGGTTTTCTGGAAGGCCCCAGATTCTAGCCCTACCCTTATCAGTAGCTAACTGTGATTTTTGGCAAGTCTTGTAACCTCTTTTTGTTTTTCATGACTTATCTCAAAAGCTGTGGTCGGCACTATCTGATCCGCTGACCTCAAAGCGCTGCTGGGAAGATTCGAGCAGGTGATGCACAGGGAGGCCTTCTGGAAGGGACTACGCACATGCAAAGTGTTATCATTAGAGGAGAGGAGAGGAGAAGAGAGGAGAGGAGAGGAGAGGAGCCATGTGATGTTTCGGGTGACAGTGCTTTCAACTCTGGCTGGCCTGGCAGATTAGGTTTGTGCAAACAAATGATGGAAAGGAGACCTGGAGAGGCACAAGCATCTCTTTTGTGAGTAGGAATGGAGAGAAGAGTGAGGCAGGGGTGTGGCCAGCAAGAACAGGGAAGTTAGATGGGCATGCCTAGAATTGGTTCTGCTGCCACTCAAGGGCGTTAGAGTGGTACCCTTGGTGGACCCTCCATTTTAGGCTATGGGTCCGTGTTAGCTCACTTCTCACTAGCAGGTTGGTTTTATTTTGCAATCTAATAGAGAATCTCAACATCAAACTTTCTGGTCCTGTTGATATTGCATTAGGATTAAATAAAATCATCTCTGTCAAAGTGTTCGTGCTAAACTCTGAGTTAGAGTCAAAATGGTGGACTGAAGGGCTGAGCCTACTGATGCTGGCTATTGTAGTAAAAGTCTTTTTTTTTTTCCTCCTGCAAAACAATTAGGACTTAAAAAATGTAATTAAAATTTAAAGGACATTGCCGAAGGAGTATTTGCTTATACAGTTTTAGATACATCGGAAGCTTGACTGGGGGAAGAAATCTGATGTAATTCTGACACCAAGAAGTAACAGTTAACAATCTTTTTTTGTGTGCATATTATTGTATGCATATGATGTGTGGATGTGTGTGGTGTGTGTGTGTGTGTGTGTGTGTGTGTGTGTGAGAGAGAGAGAGAGAGAGAGAGAGAGAGAGATGCTAAGGTGCATGTGTAGGTGCTCAGCTTTTGAGAACTGGTTCCACCCTGGATTCTGGGGATCAAAAATTCAGGTCATCAGGCTTGTGTGGCAAGTGCTTTTACTGGCTGAGCCTTCTTGCCCTCTAGAGTTTTAAAAGTAAAAAAGATTTCACTCATTCTTTTGTTTATGGCGATTTACATATTGCTTAATAGAATGCTAGTTTTTTCATGTAGTTTATATTTTCATGAGAGTAATAAAATAACTAAGAGATGTTTATAATGTAAAATGAAGAGAGCAAGATGAGGTGATATGGGACTCAGAACACAAGAGAGGAACATTCCTAGGCTGGGAGTCAGGGAAACCTTCCTAGGAGAAGGGCTTTTAAGATCAGACCCAAAGATGCTGCCTTGTTGAAGGCTCTGCCTGTCTCAGAGGAAGCCAGGGTAAAAGGCCAACCTCCTATCTCAGTTAGGGATGCTCTGAAGGAGCAGTATTGAAGCTCCAGATAGCTTCAGCCACGCCTCCTTGCCTATTCTACTCTCCCCTCTGCCCAGTCTCACAGACATTCTTCTCCATCAGTGTTTCCAAGAGCACCATACCAGTAATACTGCAGGTAGACGAACGTTCTCTGGTCAGCATAGGAAAAGACTGGTGATGCAATGGGAGTGTAAGGATCATGTGACTTCAAGATAGAACCTGTGTTCAATGACGTATTAATCAGGCTTTTGTGTTAGACTAAATATCCAAAGAAATCAACCTGGAGGAAAAACAATGTTTTATTTTAGCTCAGGGTTTCAAAGAATTCAGTCCATGGTCCCTCTGATCCATGCACTTGAGGGTCAAGTAACAGAGATGTGGGGTGGTAGAGATTTTCTTTTCTTTTCTTTTCTTTCTTTTTTTTTTTTTTTTTTTTTCCAAGACAGGGTTTCTCTGTGTAGCCTTGGCTGTTCTGGAACTCACTCTGTAGACCAGGCTGGCCTCGAACTCAGAAATCCACCTGTCTCTGCCTCCTAAATGCTGGGATTAAAGGCGCGTGCCACCACGGAGATTTTCTTTACCTTGAGGCAGAAAAACTGGAGGGAACTGGGGTGAAGAACTGCTGTCGAGGACACATCCTCAGGGATCTACTTCCTCCAACCATGCCCAAACTTCCATGATATTCCAAGTCTGTTCAAATTTAACCCAGTGGATCAACCCACTCGTGAAGGCAGAGCCAGGCAGCTGGCAAACAAGCTTTCATTCACGAGCCCGCGGGGGGCAGACAGTTTTTGTTGGAGAGAGAATTTTCACAAGTTTTTTTGATCTGTGAATAAAGTCAGTAGAAAAGCCGACATGATTCCAGAAAGGAAACCAGTCTCTTGTCAGATCCGCGGAAACCAGTCTCTTGTCAGATCCGCGGAAACCAGTCTCCTGTCAGATCCGCGGAAACCAGTCTCTTGTCAGATCCGCGGAAACCAGTCTCTTGTCAGATCCGCGGAAACCAGTCTCTTGTCAGATCCGCGGGGAGGTGGTCCCTCCCCACTGCTCATGCCCACAGAAGCCTTTGGAGGCTAGGGCTCCTGTTTCTCGGAGGGAACAGTGTCATGAGGGTGTCACAGAGATCATCTTAGCTGTACTTTGCCACCACGAAAAAGTCTCAGTGTTGCATCACCTCCTGTATGTTTAAGAAGCACTTTCAGAAGCCAGGGAGACAGCTGAACAGTTCAAAGCACTGGCTGCTCTCCCAGCAGGCTTGAGTTCCATTCCCAGCACCCACATGGCAGCTCACAATCATCTGTAACTCAGGCCCCAGAGGATCTGGCACCTTCTTCTGGCCTCCATCAGATACCAGGCATGCAACTTGGTGCAGGGGAAACACTAATACACATAAAAGTAAATTTAAAATAACTATTTTAGGTTTTTTTTTTTTTTAAGTGATTCTGGGACTCACTTAAACTCAGAACCTTAGAGGTATTGTTCTTCCACTGATCTACATCACCAGCTGCTTTTAAAGTATTTCCTGAGACCCACGGACATGCTACTAGTGTAGGGTTTGACAGACGATAATGAACAATTAATAAATGAACAGATGGAAGATAATGCATGGACATAAATCTTGTGATTGCAAAAGGGGTAAAAGCAGTGTCTACCCTCACAAACACAGGTAAATGGGACTTGGTGGGACATGCCTTTAATCCTAGCACTGAAGAGGCAGAGGCAGATGGGTCTCTGTGAGTTTGAGACCAGTCTGGTCTTCAAAGTAAATTTCTGGACATCCAGGATTACAGAGGAACAGAGAAACTATGTCTCAGAAACAACAACAAACAAAACCAAAACAAAACAAAAAACTAAAAAAGAATATCAATAAACACAAGTAAAGTTCTTAGCTTTGCATACAGTAAAAAAAAAAAAAACAAAACAAGCAAACATGCTTTCTCAGACAATTCAAAGTTTGTTTTCTGTTCTTAGTTTTATACAAACAATCTATTATACCTCAGCAGTACAACACTTGCCTAGTGTGGGGTTCGAATCCCTGCCTGGTAAAGAAAACAACAACAGCCGTCAGACAAATTTCTAGTATCTATTTTTCTCTTGTCTTCATCACCTTGAAAGATTACCTTGAAAGAAAAAGGTGGCTTGAGAATCAGGTTGAAAGATGTATTCACTCATTTATTTATTCAACAATCTGAAATGCCAGCTATGGACTAGACAGTCCATAGAAACAGAACAGACACAGCCCTGTTCTTATGCTGCATATGGATTAAAGGACAGATGTTTAACGCAGGAAATCTCATGACTTAAAACAACCAAAATAGAGCTGTCCGGGGAGTCCAGGGAGAAGTTAATTTTGATAGAAGAATCAGGGCAGACTTCTCTGTAGAAGTGACCTTTGATCTGTCTTTAGGAGGACAGATAAAATACTCCAGGCGCAAAATCCTATGCAAAGACCCTGGAGTGAGAAGGAACCTTGGCCCCGAGGGAGGGTGTGAGAACATCCCATGTGGGATCTCTGAGGAAGATAGTCAGGAAAGGAGACCCGCAGTCCTTCCAGGGCTGTGGGTGCCCCATGATCTCTCTTTAACCAGACCGACTGATAGATGCTGAAAACTGCCTGAAGTTTGCCTCCTGCTTGGATGAGCACTGCCCCCCCCCCAGCCCCACCACATAGGTTGCACCTGGATCGAGCGCTGGGGATCCCAGTTTGTCCTTGAAGCCAAACGAGTCAGTCACAGCTAAGCCTTGGGACAAACTGGCTCATTGTGATAAAGGGAAGAGATCAAAGGGCTCTTCGCTGTCTGTCAAGGAGAGTGGCTTTCTCTCTTTACTACCAAAGCAATGGTCACAATCTCGTTTCTCTCCTCCACTGACACACCACCTTCAGCTTTTCTTGTGGTTGTGTCTGTTTTAGCATAGAGCCCTAGTAGTTCTCTCCATGCTTGGTATCTTAAGGGGTTGGGTGGGACTTCCTCCCTAGATTCCCCCCACCCCCCTGGAGAGGCCTCCATTTCCCTCTCAATGATTAGAACAACCTGTGTTCTGGAATACAGTATTTAAATAGCAAGATCTGCATTGCTATCTTCTAGGATGGTGAAGGCTTAATTAACATTTGAAAATGCTTTGAGATCTTTGGATAAAAGTGAAGTGTTATTATCTTTGGAGTGATATAGGTCATGTGACACAGGAAGTGGCTTTGAAGGGAAGGGAACCCTTTCATCAGGCAAACTCCTTGAGGTGGTTTAAGCCTGTTTTGAGTGACTCAACATGCCCCTGTCATCTCTCCCCAGTCTGCGAATGAAAGGAATAACTCAGCCTACAGCTTAGCAACTGCCACCGTCCCTCATTAACTGAAAGTATCTAGTAAGCTTGTATTAAACACTCTGCAAGTTACACAGGAGCTGTGGCGTTGAGTCAGGCCGTGTCTCTGGAAGTGCTGAGTACATTTTAGCCAATCCTGTTAATGCTAGTGCTCTCAAATACTGTAAGGTGTCGACTTTCTTTTATGGACTCCTTGCTTTTCAACCAAAGAACTTCTCTGGTGACAAGCTAACCTTACTTTCATTTTTAAAAACTTAATGAAAGGAAAAAAAATAAATATAAACCCCTACTGTCAACATTCGGAAGTGTGTGTGGCAGACAAGGCACAACTGCTGTCAGAAACCCTTCTGGGACTTCATGCTCACTCCAACCTGGGTCTTCCTTTTTCTCCTAAGTTTAAATTAAGTCTTTCAGATTCGTGCTCCTGATGCTTCCCCATGGTCTTTAGTGGACAGGATGCCAACGAGAACATTTTAAACTCATTTCCATTTTTCTTAAAGGCAAAAGTGTGAAAGTTTCTCTCTGTTCCTTCTGTGAAATTCTGTGTCTTATGTACATTCTGGAAATGTCCAAGATTTGCTAAGGAGAGGATGAAAGAATATGAGAAAAGGCTACATGAGAAAAATAGGTTTATGAGGAATATGTCAAACTAAAACTGTTCAAGTGTTCTTAGGAAATTATTTTATCTAGATGACTGGAGTTTTGTTATTTTGTTTTTGAGTTTCCTCATATATATATATGTATAGATATACACATATACACACGTGTATATACATATAAACACATACATATATGCAAATAAATTTATACATGCAAATTAAACATGCTTTGGAATGTAACATAGGAGGAAAAGGAAAACAAAAGAGGCTGTGGAAGGCTATAAATACCAGGTGAATGGGATGGGAGGGCAGGGGTGTAACAGAGGCTGGGACAGACAGGCAGCTAAAAAATGCTAGGAAGAGAATCAGGAGTCCCTAGACAACCCCAGGAAAGTGTCTAGGGATGTTTTCTGTGTCTGTGGGCAGAGAGGTCCTCCCCCAGGCACAGATACACAGTACAGTGGGGTCAAGCACCAAGCTGACCTAATTAAAAGCTCATTGCAGTATCCTGACCCGGGACCTGAAGGCTCCAGTCACTTGATTTTAAGTCTCTTTCTTGTTTGTGAGCACCAGCTACAGTCTCTCTCTGGATTAATTCATACCCCAGTGGCTTGTTCTGAAACACTTTTAACGTGGAAAGCACTCTGGTGTTTTTGTGGAGGAAACAGGCAGAGTAGAGAGAGCACAAGTTGACCAGAGCCAGTAACTAAACCTCTCTTAAACCTGAGGCCTTCCCGGACTGCAGAGATGGCTATGTACTTTAATACACACACTTCTCTTGCGGAGAACTGGAATTCAGGTCCCTGCACCCACGTGGATGGCTTACAATAGCCTGTCCACTCCAGTTTCAAGATCCTGCCTCTCTCCTGCACTAGGACTCAGATACACATGCATACAAAATTTTTAAAAATCGTTTTTAAAACTCTACAATTGAGTTACAAAGAAACTATACACACATACACACACACATATTTATATATATATGTGTACATATATATATTTTAAATCACAAGATGCAACCTTTTCTGATCCCTCATTTTCATACTGTGCATACTGTGGAATTTTGAGATTCTTTTCTTACACATTCTGAGGCACAGAACTTCTTTGCTTTACTTTTTATATAATTGTGGCCAACCTTAACAGGAGATCTGAATACTTGTTAAGTATAAAGTTGGTAAATGATACTATTGTTTGGGAGGTGGGGATGGGTGGATGGGGGTGGGGTGGGAGTAGAGAGTTTATCTAGCAAAAAAAAGGGGGGGCGGAATTCCCTCTAACCAGGCTCAAATTAACTGAAATGGATCAAAGTAAACAGAGGCATCTAAAAGCTTTTGTTAGTTGAAAGTGGCTATCTGTTGCAGGTCTTGCCTCATTAACTGCTGATTGAAGCTCTGCTTGGCCCTCTGGGATACCTAACACCCCAGGCCTATCACCAGATGAACCTGGGTTAGGCGCTCTTGCCTTTCCCTGTGTTGCTTTGCGAGGGTCCTTGACCTCAGTCTCCTTACCAATGTTTATCCTTCCCAGCATGCAAAGGTGGTGCAGATTTGTCCTGGAGAATGTTGCTGAGAATCTCATTCCTAGCCAATGAGGAATGTGGGATGGAGGGAACAGGCCTGGAGTGTCTGAAAGCGTCATAAAAGCAACTCCCCAGCTTTTAGTCTCTGCTTGAGAATATGCCTCTTCCTTGTGTGTCGACTTCGTTTTCCATCTGTGAACTGGGAAAGGTGACCAGTAGGCTGCATGCTAAAGATGCTAAAGATGTAGCAGATGCCTAGCCCCCACGGTCCCAGCCTGTCACCAGGCCATTCTGCTGGTACCAGAAACTTGCTGTCTAGGGTAGACAGAGAACATGGGCTTGGGGGTGGGCTGGGCAAGGGAGGGAGGGGAGGAGGGAGAAGGAGCAGAATTCTTTTGAGTAGGACCAGATAGGCCTCTGTGTAGAGTAATACTACTCTGTCTCTCATAGACAGGCTGCATGCCTGCTTCTGAAGGCCCATCTGGCATGGCTTTGAGAATGGCAATAATTACAAGCTGATGACGGACATGGAAGAAAGCCCCGCTGAGCTAACTCATAAGGAAGTACAGGCCAGGACTGCAGGGAAATTACAGGCTGAAAACCTTTCTAGTTTAGGCCTTTTGGTGTTCTTAATCACAGACTTTAAATGTTGTAATAAACATGGTTGCGTTTTATTGACAACTCCCATGACAGGCAAATCTTTTTCGTTTTATTTTATTTTTACCGTTTACTCTTCGGGATGCTATGGGGGCAGTGGCTGCCTGGGTCGTGCGCATGCGCACCAAGGTCGTCCTTCCTTGGCGCTTCTGCTCTTAAGAAAATTAGGAAAATCAGTCTTATTTTGTATGTAGGAGTTCTATGTAACTCCTAGAAATGTTCAAACAGTTTTTTTTCCCCTTAAGCTGTTTTCTGCATTCTATGGTTGACACAAATTTCCAGACTGTGCTTAACTTGTAGCTGGATAAGAGGATGGTCTGGTCCTTTGAACCAAGGAGACTGGATAGATGGAAAGGCATAGAGTAACCTTGTACCATCAGGCACAGTTGATGGTAGAGAAAAAAACCACGAGATGCTGGGCTCTAGAGAGGATCTTCATTTCAGCGTTGGATCACAGTGGCATGACCCTTCCCAAAGTTTTGGATATTTTATAAATGGATGTGAAGCCTTTTGTCCATCTATTGGAGGCAATGAATTCAGAAAGTCTTCGTAGGAAAGGAAAAGTAGAAACCCGGGGAGACATTTCCCCTTTTCTTTGAAGTGTTATTAACTTCGAAGTCTGTAGCTGAAGTGTCCTGGGAAAGCTATTCTTGAACACCATCAATTGCTATTATTAACGGAGCTTATTCTGAGTCACGTGTTATTTCCCATGGAAAAGAATGTGATATACTTTACATGAGATATGATGAGTCACCTCAACTGAGACTTCTATTCATTTCTTTGGTCTGCGGGTACCTACGCATGTGTGTAGGCGCGGGGTACAGCTTGTGGGCTCGGTTCTTTTCTCCTGCCATGTGGGCCCCTGGGACCTAGCTCTTCTCATCAGGCTTGGTGAAGTGTCTTTACTTGCTAAATCACCTTGCTGGCCCCGAGACTTCTCTTGCTGTAGCTCACTTACACAAATGGATCCTTACTTAAAACATATCTTTTGGATTTTAATGCAGAGCAGGTAGTCACTGTTTCAGAGAGAGGAACAACTTTCGAAGCTTGTCTTCACGTTTCCCTTCGGTACCATTTCTCAATCATGTTCCTCGGCGGGTCACATTCTATCTTTGGTGTTCTGTTTACAGCCATGACTATTCCCGATGGGTTATTTAGCCCCCATTCTTTCTGCATTTGATTTCAAACATGTAAAGTTCTGGGGCCTATGAAAGTAAAGCAATCAACGGGCCGCGCAACAGAAATGTACCACCGTAAACTCAGAATGGCCATGTGACGAAAAGCTCCCCCCATAAACTCAATCTCTCATCTTTTTATAAGCAGGCCTTGCTTTCCCCGAAGCTCTCTATCAGTGAGAGACTGCTTTATATCCGGTAGTCTCTTTTTCTATACGGGCTAGAATGGCTCCTAACAAAAGATGCACGAATTGGGTGAAAACTATATATTAAATTCAAGACTATTTGTCTAGTTTTCATTAGGTTGCTGAGTGAAAAGCCTCAGTTCCTCTTTTTCCCAAGGTACTCAGATATCTGCGCAGTCCCTCATCTCACGCTATCATCTCTCTCACAGAGCACAGGCTGGCTTTAAAGAATTCAACACTTACAGCTCTTTACAGAACTGTCAGCAATGACGGCAACCAGGTCGCTGACATGTCTTACTGTTTACAAAGGATGAGCCCAGAGAGGCCTCTGGGAAGACTTGATAAGCCCCACAGCTCGGCTCTGTCTGATTCTGGCCTCTAAGCTAGCTGCCTTTGCTTGGCCGGCTGAAGAGGCAAATATCAACACTTGATCTAAACCCCAGGCCAGCACAGATAAAATGGGGCTGCTCAGAGTTGCCCTGGAAATAGCGAAAACAGAAAGAGACAAAGGAATGTCCCCCTGCTCTGTATGTAGATCCGTTTCCTCTGTTTCGTGCATTTTATTTGCCATTTGATGATTACATTTCTGACGCTGGCATTAAAATCATGGATGATTA
>JADRCD010222480.1:0-47194 GCA_019843815.1 Montemys delectorum | reverse complement strand
GTCATATTTTACAGTTCCCCAGCAGAAGACACCTGCTTGGGGACTCTTAGCCAGCTTGGCATGCTATATCATCAGCCTGGGAAGGTGCTGACAAGGGCAGGCTTTGCAGACAAGCCTGGAGGCAAATCCAGATTCTTCCACTCTAACTCCTCTGGGTTTACTCTCTCATGGGATCAGTTACTTTGAAATTCGAGGAAGGTTGCTGGGCACAGAGCCTGGTACAGGGGGAGTACTTAATCCTTGAAAAAGTTACTCTTGTAGGCTAACACACACAGTCCTGGTAGGCAGAGACCATCTTGGGTCTGACTCTCACACCAACAAACATAGATACAATGGGATATCTTCAGATGCCTTTGCCCATCCATTGTTACATTACTTTCCTGGGGAGACTTGAACATTCTTTTGTGTCAGACAGGAGAACCATAGACCAAAGGAGCAATTCCCCCAACTCCATCTTGGTGAACCAAGGAGGTCACTGGACTTCCTTGCAGGAGCATGGGCATCAGCAAAGTCCCACGACAGCATGGGTGACTGACTGCCTCTGGAAGGCTGCCTAGATGCAGGTGTGCCCTCCCTTCCATTAGCTCTCTGTCTCCTGTATCCTCTAGCAGTAACTACACACTGCTGGGGGTGGGACATAGGAGGAGGCGAGAGGCTAGAATCTTCAGGTGAGGGTATCAAGATCCTCTCCCACTCTTCCAGGGAACATGCCTGATCATGGGAGGGGCTCATTTGGACAATCTAAGCTATTCTGATTTCAATGTGACAATGGCTGTGTCATGCCTAGTGACAGTACCGGAGCATCTGTACTGTAGCTGAGTCACCAGGCAGGGTAAGCAAGAAAATCTTAAGACAGCAAGGGGAACAAAAGCACTCGAATTCCGTATAATAACTTTCCGGTCAGGTAGGTATGATCACCAGCAAGTGAGGCACCAGGACCAGAGAGGTGGAGTCCATGTTACCAGGCTCCATAGCAACAGAGCTGGGATTCCAACCCTGGTGTGCCAATATCCAGGCCCAGTGTGTTCCCACCCATTGCTTCATCTCTTGTTGATTCTGAGCCCAGTATGCTGGAAGTGGAATGTATTACTGAGGATACATAAGTGTACATATACACACATGCATAGACGTATAGGTGCTGTTTCCCACCTCACCTCTCTCCCAGCTGGAGGAACATCTTCCTGGCCTCCCTTCTTCCATCCTGGCCTTAAGGGGAGCCAGCAGGGACACAGGTCTTCTATTCCATTGTTCAGCTTGAATTTCAGCTAAGTGATGAAAAAGACAGTCTGTAGGGTAGGGTAGTCTGCCTGGGTTGAACACCAACTCGCTACTTACAAGTTGTTGATCCAGGCAGATAACCTAAGCAGTGAGTCTCGATTTCTTCATCTGTGAAATGGGTATTGGTAGCCTCTTTGCCCTTGAACCAGCCCACGATTGACCTGTAACAAACGAGTGTACTATTATAGGCATCCTGCTGGCCGATGGTCACCTTCTTGTCTGCAGCGATTGTCTCCACTGAGCTTTATATGGTATTGTTCTGGATACAGTGGGCATCCTCAGCAGGCCTGAGCCGACAATGGAGAGCAGTCAGAAGAAGTGGCATTAGCTATGCTCAAGGATTCTGTCTCAAATCCATCCTCGGATCCTGGACAGGAAGGGACCTAGCTCTCTGAGGTGCCTGCCAGGTGACCACTTTGTATCTCTGTGACTTTCATCCACACCCACAGTCTGGGTGGCAGCTCCAGTTTCAGTCATGGAGAAATCTGATAATGTTCCTATTAGCTGTAACTCCCACAGGTACCTATGAGGTCCCAGCATGGAGCCACCACCCCAAGCTTTGATTTTCACCCCCATGAGGAAATGGAGGGCCCATAGCTAGTGGGTGGCAGAGCCAGGATTCAAGCTGAGTCTCTGTTCTTGGTGGTGAGCCCTAGACATACTTCAGACAATACCGAGTTAGGTGAAGCCTGCTTCACTGACCTGTAGCTTGTGGCCTATGGAAAGCTACCTGGGCATGCCCATCTGCTCTGTCTCTCCCAGCCCTCCACAGCCATAACAGACAGGCTGCTGCTCCACACTGTGGCTCTACAGTCCCCTGTTGAGGGTACCCTTCCCCTGAGGTCTACCTCTATGCCCCCTCCTCCATGTAGCCTGCCTTGATGTCCTAGCTGGAAGGTGCACCCAGCACTGAGCCCACCTTTACTGGACACTCAGCACAGCCCCTTTGGGGGTAGTTCTTAGCCCCAAAAGGTCATCTACAACTCTCACAGCACAGCATGGTCCTCAGGAAACCCAGCTGTTACTTCTCAGATTTAATTAAAAAATACATTTCTAGCTGCTTTGTAAAATAGCTTGTTGGTGTCTAACAACCTGTGCTAACTTACGGTCCAGAAATCCTATGCCAGAGCATAGTGGTCCACCAATGTCTGTGGGGAAGAGAGTCTCTTCTGGGAATCTCCTTAGACACCAAAATCATTTTTGCAAAACTCAATAAAGTGTCAATTCCTCCCCCTCAGTATTCCAGTACTGGCAGCAGGAAAGAACATGTCAAAGTGACTTCTGACCCCCAGCCAGGCTTCCTGGAGCGGCTGAGTGAGACTTCTGGTGGGATGTTCGTGGGGCTGGTGACCTTCTTACTCTCCTTCTACCTAATTTTCACCAATGAGGTAAGATGCAGGATGAGGACCCAATGGCTGGGCTCTGAAACAAGGGGCCAAGGTCTTACAGGAGGGAAAGGGGTGCTGAAGTAACCTGAAACACCTCGGTGTAAGCCAGAGGGACAGTGAGTCAGCTCACACCTCTGAAAACCCGCTTCAGGCATGGCTGCATTCAGATACTCATGCTGGGTGACTGGGAATCTCTGCCTCTTTATCCCGACACTTTTCTTGGGCAGCCCTTTCCCTTGTGGGAGCAGATATGGACTCAGTATTTCTAGTCTCACATCTAGGCAGTTTAGACTTAGAGAAAAAGGGAACCATGAATTTATAAATCGCTTTAACAGCCATCTCTCAGATTCTCAGCTTAAGTCTCAATCTTTCTTTTGAACCAGGAGAGGACTCAGCCCCACCTAAACTACATGGCCTGTGAGGGAAGGGGAATAATCAAGAGATGCTGGAGAAGGTCCCCTGCCACCCTAGGTTCTCCAGGGGCTGCAGCTGGATATCTCCTTGAGGCCAAGGCTAGGCACCTTTGAGTGAGCTGAATGTGTCAGCTAAGCTGAGAACACTTATAGTTGGTTATGCCTGGATCACATGATTTGAACGGTGGTTCAGATTGGCTTTTGGAAGCCACATGGATTGGGAGCCAGGGGAGGGGAAGGCAGGGGGAAGTTGAGGCGCAGGACTAGTTCAGGGCCGGGAGACACAGAGCTTTTCCTCAGCTTCAAGCAGTCTGAGATTAGCAGGATCTTCCTGGAAAAGCAGGAATCCTGGGTTCTAGTCTTGAGTTTGCAGTTGCTAGACTTCAACATCTCTGCTCACTGAGGCCCAGCCTTCACTGTACTCACAGCAAGGAGCCAAGCAGCACCTGAGCTGTTGAAATCCCCTCTTTTACTTCCAACAGGGCCGAGCACTGAAGACAGCCACCTTGCTTGCAGAGGGGCTGTCACTCGTGGTGACCCCTGACAGCATCCACAGTGTAGCTCCGGAGAATGAAGGAAGACTGGTACACATAATTGGGGCTCTGCGGACTTCCAAGGTAGGCTGGGTGACTGGGTGGCAGGTGCTAACTGCTGTGGCTTAGGACTGGTCCTCAGACACAGAGTCCCTGTGGCTGTGTGGACAGGTCACTTCTCAGTTTCCCCTTTACTAATGACAACAGTCACACAGTCCTGCGGATGAGAGCATCTCAGATTACAGTTAGCACACGGACAGTCTAATGATAGCAGCTCTGCTGTTGTCTGAGCTCAGGGTCATAGGCGTGGTGTTGAGAGCTGAGAGGTTGGCAGCCTCCTGCTGGTCTCCCTCCACCTCACTTCCGGCCTTGCCACCTCTGTCTCTCTTACCTAGGTTGCTCTGGGCTAGGAACTCTGGACTGCTGTGAGCCTGGTCTTTACACACGTTTGTTTGATTCTTTTTGAAGCTCTTGTCTGACCCAAATTATGGGGTCCATCTACCAGCTGTGAAGCTGCGACGTCATGTGGAGATGTACCAGTGGGTGGAGACGGAAGAGTCCAGGTGAGGACCGGGGCACAGAGGGTTGGAAGGCATGAGGAGCTCAGGGGTTAAGCTAAAGGGCAGTAGCTTTCATGCAGACGCCATTTAACTAAATTTAAAGTGCAGGGTCTGCCTCTTAGACAAGTGTCAAACCCCAGCATTAGTACATGGTGACTTTTTATTCGGAGGTAGCAATAATCTAGTGCAGAGTGGGCCAAAGGAGAGAGCGAGCTCCTCAGCTTCCTCACCTGGACATTCCAGGGTGCACAGCCCAAGGCTCAAATAGTGTCACTGGGATCAGTGTGATCCTTCCACTGCCAGTCCCTGCTCAGCTTTTCCTGCATTGGTCCATCTTCTCACAGAGGGTACAAGTTGCTTCCCAATTAACTCACAGCCTATCAGAAGGCCCAGGACAGGCTCTCAGTGGCCAGAGAGGGTCACCTGGAGCTAGGACTGGACTCAGCCCCTCTTGAACTACGTGACCTGTGGGTGGAAAAGAGTAGTCAAGAGATGCTGGAGAAGGTCCCCTGCCACTCTTGGTTCTCCCAGAGGCTGCAGCTGGATATCTCTCTGAGCCCAAGGCTAGGTGCCTTTGGGTGAGCCAGCTGGAGTGTGTCAGCCTAGCTGAGAAAACATATCTCTTTAGGCAGGCCTTCTAGAGATAGTACCTGCTCCATGGAGGTTGGGGACTGTCTGTTCCTGAGCCCACCAGGCTTTCACTCCCTGTGGGGAGCTGGGCCTTGAGGCCATTTCTGCCCTGAGACACTTAGAGAGCAGATGGCCTTGGGTACCTGCTCTCTAGAGAGCTGATTCCTGCTAACTGTGCTTTTTCTGCAGTGAGTACACAGAGGACGGACAGGTGAAGAAGGAGACAAAGTACTCCTACAGTAAGTCCCGGACCTCCAGGCTTCTGTACATCCCCAGAACGTGTGACCTGGCAGTGGTGGGCAGTCTAGTGGGGCTATGGGCAAATGTGGAAGGCCACAGCACACATCTTCAGAGCCCTGCATGCCCAGCATCCAGGGAGGCCTCAGCAGCCACTCCGATCCCCAAGGGCCATGGGTGCTAGTAAGAGGATACTGAGGCCTCTCTTAACTGGTCTGAATTGTCCCTTCTTTCTCTTCATGTAGACACAGAGTGGAGGTCAGAAATTGTCAACAGCAGAAACTTTGACCGAGAGATTGGCCACAAAAACCCCAGGTGAGAACTTGGCCCCAGGTCCGAGTCCAGCCTTGCTTACCTTGCAGGCTCCAGCCCCAGTTAACCTGAGTGATGGGTTGTGTTCACTCTGCCCCACAGGTTAGCAAACACAGCAGAGGTAGTCTTAACAGCAAGCCCTGTGTTGACGACACAGAGATCAAGGCCTGGTCTTTCCTGACCCTCAAGTTAACACAGGCCTGGTGACAGACTGAGAGGTCTCTCTGTGCACTGAAGTGCCTTGTTACACTCAGCCCAGGTTGGGGGCTGTAGGGAGTAGTGGCATTTGTTTGAGCCTTGTTAAGGTTCCTCAGGGAGAACTCAGTCTGTGGCATGGGGTGAGGACGATGATGTAGTGCTTGGCCTCGGCTAGATCGTATGCAGCCATGGTCCAGGTTGTCCAGGAAAGCTGTCCAGATGGAAACTGTCCAGGCCGTAAGTGGTAGGTGGTCATGTCTAATAGGGCGAGGCAGGCTGGTGGGTCTGGGTAAGACAGTATGGTAATAATAAGACAGTAGGAAACGGGGGCCCTGGAGGCCATACTGTGCCTAGACCCGCTGGATCCTCTTCCTGGGTACATTACAACACAAAGGTAAGGAGATCCCTTCCTGGTGCCCCATTACCGATTGTCCCCTTTCTCCTTCAGTGCCATGGCAGTGGAGTCTTTCACAGCGACTGCCCCCTTTGTCCAGATTGGCAGGTTTTTCCTCTCAGCAGGTGAGTCTCAGGCCTCCTGTGGAGACGCCCACCCAAAGGCCTTTCCATCCCCTTGGCCTCTTCCAGGGCTGGGTAGCACCGAGCAGGCCCACAGCCAATGGTGGTTGCTCTCAGGGTCTAGCTTGCCCCCATCTCAGAATCATACTCTGGGCTGGGGCCAGAGGGAAGTGAGTCCTTGGGGTGGGGTAGAGCCCCCACTCCAGCCAGTTCTTCTGAAGCCTAGACTGTTCTAGAAATTACTCCAGGTACTACGTCCTTGTCACATTTCTGTGCATGTCTATTCTAAGCAGATATTGCACCAGACCTGCCTCAGGCAGCTCTCAGCCAGGAGTTCAGACAAGGGCTTCCCTCCCTCCAACCTCTGGCTCCACCTATGAGCCCTGCCTGGCATCTAGCTTTGCCACAAGGAGGTGTATCGCGGCCTCCGTTGCAACTGTAAGGAGAACCCCACAAGGTTTAAGGTGGCACCATGAGTCACAGGAACACTGAGGTTCCATCTCTGGGTCTAACCTGGGAGGGGGACAGACAGATTCTTGAGACCCAACTAGCCAAGCTTTTATAGCCTGGCTGTCCCAACAGTTCTGCCACTCAGCTGGTGCCTGGTAGGGGGAGGGAACTCCAGTCTAGATGTGGATGGCTATGTTCTGAAGAGGGGTAGCTGAAACCAGGCCACTCTCAGAACTGTAGCCCAACCAGCTGAGCAGGAGAGGGCGTGGGAGAGCCGACCTGGAGGAGTTAGTGATTGAGTTAGGCCGACTCTGACACAGGGGAGTTCTAGGAGAGGTGGAATTAGAGAAAAGGGCATTGCAGCTGGTGTGGCACATGCCTATCATCCAGCACTCAGGGAGCTGAGGCAGGAGGATCACAAGCTTGAGGGCTAACTTGGGCTACAGTGAAAGCCTGTCACCAAACCAAAAAAAAGAACCCATGCATGATAGCGTAGGTTTGTCATCCCAGCACTTGAGGAGTGAAGGCAGTAAGGTCAAGAGTTCAAGGTCACCTTCAGCTTTGTTTGAGGGCACTATGGGCTACCTGAGACCCACTACCTAAAAAAAGTTCCCTCCACATGGGAAAGACAACTAAGCAAAAGCTAGAGGGCGTATTGTAGGCTTTTGGCCCTGCTGTCTGAGGGCATCAAAGATAGAGTGTCAGGCAGGCTACGGGGCTAGCAGATCAGGGGCTCTGAGTGGAGTCCCTGGTTTCTGAGAATTCTGCTTCCCTCAGGCCTCATTGACAAGATTGACAACTTCAAGGCCCTGAGCCTGGCCAAGCTGGAGGACCCCCATGTGGACATCATTCGCCGAGGAGACTTTTTCTACCACAGTGAGAACCCTAAGTACCCAGAGGTACGTGGGCATGCGGGCTGCTCAGAGAGCAGAGGCCATGGCTTTGAGTAGCCATGTGTGCAGCAGGTGGACCCAGGCTGCGCTCCCGCAGTGAGACTCAAGACTAGGGGACGGGACAGTCAGGACAAAAGAGTGAACAACAGCCAGGCAGGCACCAGAGAGCTGATGGGATCACCATTCACTAACTCTTCCCACTTCTCTTCCACCCTCAGGTTGGGGATGTTCGAGTCTCCTTTTCTTATGCAGGACTGAGCAGTGATGACCCTGACCTGGGCCCGGCTCATGTGGTAACTGCTTCCCAAGGGCTGACCTCAATCTCAACTCCCTGGGCCAGACACCTTGGGATGTGTCCTGACCTCTTTGTCCCTCATTCATTTGCACAGGCATCAGGCCTGCTCTTGGGTACTTTTCAGAGGTCTATGTTCCCCACAGCACTTCCTGGACCCCAGGCTGGGAGCCACAGCCTTAGTGGAGCTAGTCCGATCGTGCCAGCTCCTGCATGCAGCCACAGTGTTGGGTCTTGGCTCTTCATGGTACATACAGTGAGAACTCTACACCAGGACCTGACTTAGGAGGCAGACAGAGAAGACTCTTGGGGCTCAGACAGCCATGGGGGAAGAAGTACAGTGATCCAGGCCTGGTCTGGTTGCTTGATGTGCATATGCCTTATTATTCATCTTGTGCCCGCTGCGACCGCCAGTCCTATCTATATGAGAGCTCTTAGTCCAGAAGGCCAGCAGGGCCTTCCCCTGTGTGATCTGTCCCAACATGGGCTTCGTCCTAAGCTCAAGGAGAGACAGGTCTCCTCACCTCCCGGCTGGTGTGGAGTCTCACCCTGTGCCCCTGTCCCTCAGGTCACCCCACTCAGCTCTAATAGTGACTTCTTCAATCAGGTTACTGTGATTGCCAGGCAGCGAGGCGACCAGCTAATCCCATATTCCACCAAGTCGGGAGACACCTTGCTGCTCCTGCACCATGGAGACTTCTCAGCTGAGGTGAGTTGTGACTGCCTGTGTGGGGACAGGCACGCCCTGCCCTTCTTCCCAGTGCTGTTTAAGAAGCCCCACCACTAGAGGTCATGGCCAGTGCCTTTAGCTAAGAGGGGAAGTGAACAGCAGCCTCCTGTGTGAGCAGGCACTGAGGAAGGCACCGCCCTGTCAGGCTGTCAGCCTTGGGGTGGGGGTTGGGGGGACCGTGAAAAAGGCCAGGAAGTGAGGATAGGAGTGTGGGCAGCCATGTTCCAACACAATGGACATCTAATAGACAATTAGTTTCTGTGGCCAGGGCCTCTGTGACAAGCTATTTTTGTGGAGGCCTCAAAATGGACAGGTCCACCCTAGAATAATCAAGTCGGGCAGGAAAGGGTTCACTTTGTCGGTGGGCACCAGGAGGAGAAGAGGCCACTCTGGGGTACCTCTTCTTCCTTCAGGGGCACCAATCCAGGGTTTGGAGCTGCAGTACGAGGGCCATGTGAGTGAGGTGATCACCTACACACAGGTCCCACAGTCCGCTGGGCGTGCCTTTTCCAGCTGTATTTGGGAAGGGTCATGTCTTACCCAGTGCTGAGATGGAGAGAGGCTGAGACAGTGAGACGGTGTTGATTCTCGCTCTTGCTGGTACAGCCAGAGGGTCATTGCTAGACCCTCCCTGTGTACACTAAGGAAACATGGGGGTTTCAATCCAGGACAGACAGGAAAGGCCAAGGGTACAGCTGGCTTCAGAGCATGGCTGTGGCCCTTCTGCTGCTATTCCTGGGTGCCCAGCTGCTCTCTGTCCTCCCTTCCAGCTACAGCCAGTGTGTCATAGTGTCTGGGCACAACCTGCTCCTTTTACCTGGCCAAGATAGGGTGTGGTTGGTCTGTTTTTGGGGAGCCTGGTTACCAGGCTTAGGGTGGGGCTACTACCTCCCAGCCTGGGCTGAGTCACCCTAGGGACCGCTCTAAAATTGGAAAGTCCTTTTGTCTCTCCCAGGACTTTCTTCGCCCAGCCCCTGGTTTCCAGCCTTCTCAGGCAGAGTCTCAGGTCTCAGAGCTCTCCTCCAGGAAGTGGTAGGTAGGACGTGTGGCTGAGGAGACCCGGGAGGGCAGGTTTGGCTATAGACAAGCTGGCAGACACTCAACTGAGAAGAAAGTTGGGCCCCAAAGTCAGAATGCTGGAACCCAGGGTCTGGAGAGTTCAGGGGTCCAGACCACAGCGCTGTTCACAGGCTCCGGTCAAGCCCCGCCTCTCACAAGCTACAAACCGTGGGCCAGTGTCTTATCCTCATCCATGTAATAAAACATTTTAAAAACACCATCATCACCATCCACATCTCATGTGGGTAGCACAGGCATATCCGAACAGTTTTCATGTTAAGTGCCTATGGTGAGGCCATGGGGTTTTGTGAGCCTCAACTTCCTGTCCCTGTAAAACAGGGAAGAAGATTCCAGTTGGGTTAGGAGTCAGTTCACTGCACTTGTTAACCACGGGGCAGTGACAGCTAAATACTGAAACAGACATTGTCCATCATTGTGTGTTGTCTTAAAGTTGGATGGTCTTGAGTACTGTCCAATCCATGGCTGGGAAAGACTCAGAAGAAATCACATCTAAGCCAAGACTAGAGGGAAGTATCGAGCTGCTGAGCAGCTGTGCACTGTCTGTACAGGACAGAACACTTGACCTGGCTGCACCATAGGTGGCCCAGGCTCTGGTGGAGGGTCAGAGGGGGTTGGAGCTATGGCAGCTGCTATATGAGAATGAGTTGAGGAGAGGAAACAGGGAGGCCAGTGAGGCTAATATAAGAGCCCAGTGTGGAATAGTGATGGTGTGGACTGTGGTAGACTGCAGGGAAACAGCTGACAGAGCTGGCTTCTATGGTGAGGGGAACCATGCCCCACCTGACCCCAGGTTGTGCCTCTGGATAGGTGGTTGGCTTATGTGCTGCCATGGAAAAGGCAGAGTCAGGTTGGGATGGGGCTCTGAGTCCGTGCTCAGCATGCCAGGAGGTTGGGACCATGTCTAGGAGGTGGTAGGAACCAGGCAGTGTAGGCCAAAAGCAGCGCTACGTATATAGTATTTTCAGTTACAGACTCATGGGGTGCATGGCCGGTCCTGGACAGAGTGGACGAAGCTGCCAAAGGATATCAGCATTTACAGGCCAGGAAGAGAACCAGGGACAGCAATGGGAGCAGAAGGCTCCCCTACAGAGTAGTAGGGAGTCAGTTGGGGTCAGTGTTCCTCGAGCGTTGAGCTAATGCTTCACCTAGGACCAGCGTGCACTCCCAGACTGTCCACTCAGAAGGATGGGAGGTGTCCACATATGGTATAGATGCAGTGGGAAGGATGGTGACCTTTTCCCAGGTGAGACCACGAGCTAAAGCCACAAAGATCTCTTCTTCCATTTTCTTGAGCCAGACAGGCGGAGACTGAGACAGAGGTGAGAGGTTTGCGTGTCTCCCTGTGCTCTGTATGGGAATGGCCAACAGCGCCCTCAACACCACCACCAGGACCCACCCTATTGCTTGGTGACTCTCTCAGTCCTGACACCATGCCACCTTGTCCTACAGGAGGTGTTTCGTAGAGAACAGAAGAGCAATTCCATGAAGACATGGGGCCTGCGGGCGGCTGGCTGGATGGCCATGTTTATGGGCCTCAACCTCATGACACGGATCCTCTACACCCTAGGTAGGTGTGGAAGGTGAAGGAGCTAGCCGTCCCTCCTGTAGCCATGTGCTAGTCATACTGCCACCAGTCACCCTTTCAACCTGAGGGGATCCTTGAGAAAGACAGCAAACATCTGGCCTGTCTGTGTCCCCCTCAGTAGCTTTGGGATGAATGAGCAAAGAGGCAGGTGTGAGGGAGGTGGGAGGCTGGTCTAGTTTCCATGCTTTGACCTGCTCTGATCATCCTTTATAACTGAGCAGCTGTGGGGCGGGGGCTTACCAGCCTGTGGTAGGAACTGGATCTATACCTTAAATCCCTCACGTCACAGTCATGGATATCTCTGCCTAGGCTTCCTTTTCTTGCCCCTGTGTGGGAGTTTCATGCATGGGAACACCCTCCAAAGCCAGACCAGGTTTGCAGCAGCTAGCACATCTAGAGCCTGAGGAGGGGATGTTCACTTGTCCTGAGTCTGGCATCAGAGAGCCTAAGTTTTAAGCCAACTTGGTTCAAGTCCTGGTACCCAGGACATGGACGGTGCCAGGCTGACATTGTCCATGCAGGGGGAGAGCCTGCTCAGGGAGACTCAGTACTAAGGCCTCTGCCCTCGTATGTCCCCATCCAGCCAAACCTTCCCCCCCCCCCCCCCCCCCGCTGATGTCTTTGGTCTGAGAGAGGTGTGGCTGGAGCACATCCCAGATTGGCAGTAACTGTTGGCGGGTTCAGGAGGACTTCCCCCATTTACAGATGGGAAACTGAGGTCATCCATCCCTCAGACGTTCCCTGGACATCTGAGGTGTGCTCACAAATAACAGCCACATCGTGGGCATGCCAGAGAAGGATCAGAATTTAAACTGAACTATCTTGGCCATGTGACTGAGGACAGGCTAATCCCTCTGAGTCTCAGTACCCACCATGTTTGAGATGCCCTATCTGTGATCCTGAGTTCTTCCATTGGAGGCCTGCTGGCACTTAGGGCAGATGTTATGTGAGAGATAATGTGAGCTGATGCGAGCTGTGGCGGGACCCACATTGCCCTCCCTGTCCATCAGTAAACATGGCCCGCTGAACACCGAGTACTTCCTATGCAAGGCACGGAGCAGTGAGGATAGACAAGCCTGTCCTCTGCAGGTGTGGCGCAGTGGCTCAGAGCTCAGGCTCTGACTGGACAGTGTAGATTGTCAGTCAGTATTGGCTCTGGGAAAGAGGGTTTTATGGGTGTCTTTTCAGTGGTCTCAGCATGGACTTTAAGGTCCAAAGCACTCACACTTGGGACTAGGCTGCACAGGAACAGTATTGGGGTAGCTTGCTGAGCCCCCACCGCTCCTCCCCCACCCCCGTCCCGTTCCCCCATGGTGTCTTAGGTATGTGTGTGGCTGTTTGGCTCTACTTATTGACTGTTTCCTCCCTCAAATGGCAGAGAGGATCAGTCTAGGGCAGGGAGCACAATCTCCTTAGGGACTCATGGTCTTTCCTTTCCCCACAGTGGACTGGTTTCCTGTCTTCCGAGACCTAGTCAACATTGGCCTGAAAGCCTTTGCCTTCTGTGTGGCCACCTCCCTGACTCTGTTGACTGTGGCTGCTGGCTGGCTCTTCTACCGACCACTGTGGGCTGCCCTAATCGGCTGCCTGGCTCTGGTGCCCATTATCATTGCACGGACCCGGGTGCCAGCCAAAAAGCTGGAGTGAAGCCTGAGAGGCCCCGTTCGTTTCCTGTCACCTCTGCCCAGCTCCAGCTGGAGCAGGCATCGACACACCCCACTCTTCGAGGGGCCAGTGTCCCCCACCTGCATGTAGGGTTCGGTGTTCACAAGCTCATGTCTTCTCCACTCCACTTCTTTGCCAAGATGCAGCTTTGGTGGGCAGAAGCAGCCTAAGGTGAAAACCCAGCGAGTACTGTCCTGCTTACTGCCTTCCCCTCTCTTACTGGCTTCATTCCACCCAGCTGTCAGCTGACCGGCTGGTGAAGGGCTCAGCCTCCTCACTGCCAAACCTCGTTGCTGGAACCAAGTGCCAGGACTGCCACAACCACCCGCTACAACTGCAACCTGAGAAAACAGCCATCACCCTCTGTTGTTGGCCACACCGCATCAGTAGGGACACCCCACACCCAGGCTTGGACGAGTGCGCCCCACTCCAAGGCAGAACCTGATGTGGCCTGAAGAAACACTGAAGATCTTATCCCAAAGGTTACTGTCACTGTGGTGGGACAGAGTGCTTCTGTAGAAGCCCTCAGGCCCCTGGTTCTAGGTTCTATTAATACTACTTCTCATGTTCTATCCCAAAAAGGAGAGTGTGAATGGGCCACACTTGACAGTTGCTGTTACTGAAATTAACTCGGCAGGAATGGTGTTTCAGTGGGTGTGGCTTGACTGGTTTTTAGTTCCTGAGGCCATGGGGAAGCTTTAGCTTTGCTCTGCTTTTGAACCAGTGTTAGGGGATCCAGTGTGGTGCTGGGTTGGGACCGTGGAGGGACGCACCCTCTTTATCCCCTGCTGTCACAGACGATCTGTTCACTTGAAGGTGATTTTTATTCTGTAGTCAGTGTTACAAGAAAAGGCTAGAAGCTCTTCTACTAAGCGGGCTCAATTCACAGTGACCTCCAGTCAACTGAAGCCAAGAATCAGACTCGGACTTGCTGCAGGAGACCCACATCTGGCCGGTTTCTGTGGGAGTGCTTCTGACCTTGACACTCCAGGCTCAAGCAGTTGCTGCAGAGTGGTTCTTTTTGCATTTAGTATCCATCACTGTCCTTATCCCAAATAAAATCCATCCATACTAATGGACGTCATTTCTAAGTTTCCTGGCTACTGTTGCACCCTTTGAGTGAGTGCTTAGCCCTGGTGTCATCACCGAGCCTTGGTTTATCCTGTACCTCATTTCTGTTTGCAAACTGATTGCTGTAGCAACAAGAGCGTTTGGTAGCTGACCAAGGTGTCAGGACCCCTGACCCTAGTGGTATGTAACAGTTTCTTCCATGTTCTATGGTATCTGTGCTTTGGGCTGGGTAAAAGTACAGCCAGCTTACTGGGTTTAGGATGGAAACAATATTCACTACTGTTCAGTGCATGGGGGTACAATCTCTTCGAAACTCCAAAGATTTGGGAAAATACAGTACAATTAGTGATGGCTAAATACGCAATGCTTGGGATTCAGTCTGTGTAACATTTTTCTCCTATGGTTTTTACCTGCCAGCTCAAAAGTTAAGATCAAGAATTATGGAAGAATAATTTGATGTCTTTGAGAAACCATGAGGTTTATATTCTTTGTATTAAAATTTGAAATAAATTTCTACTTATCTTTTGGTATAGGATCTTGCCAGTAGTCTTGCTGTTGCATTCTTTTAAGGAGTCAGACTCATTCCAACCCATTTAGCTAGCTCCTGGTCGGTGTTAAGAACTTGGGCTTCAGTTCCTTCCAAAAGGGCAGCTCGGTATTCGCTCTAAGTCTGCTTTGTCTAGGCTTTAAAGTAAATGACTCATGCCTCACGAACCTGGAGAATGTGCTAGAAGCATGATAGCACAGCTGGAAGCACCCGGTTTTGAGCGGCACATGAGCTGCATATGAGCGGCACACAGATGAAGTCTGTCCTCCTGACTCACGCTGTGGGGCTACCCTGCTGCATCTGTAACACGGGGTCAAGCCTGTCACCGTACAGAGCAGTGATGAGTAAATCAACTGAAGCCCAAGTGTCTGAGGCATGACAGCTCTTCATTGTTTCTTCCCATCTGAGCAGGCAGCTCTCCAAGCCTAGCATGTCATTTCTATCATGCCTCCTCACAGCTGACACCTCGGGAGACGCGGTCATGCCTAACCAAAACCCCAGAAATGAAAGCAACCTAGGAAGCTTGCCAGGCTCTTGTGCACAAAGTACGGGAGTGCAGTTTCCATGGTGACCCTAGTCTGTTTCTCTTCCAGTGTCCAAAATGAGTCATACCCCAAGTGTTTTGTTTCTTTGCCTTGGTAAGAGTGACTCAACATTTTAAAGACTCAAAGATGAAGCAATATCAAATATGGTCACCACATAAAGCTTCCTTGGTGTGTGAGGAGTTTCCAGCCTCCATGAAAATACACCTGAGCTTTCTCCAAGTCTCACCACACACACAGAAATCTGTTACCTGGACCCTCTTAGCTGGTTTAAGACCTGAAAGAAAACTATAGCCAGGGGCTTTAGGTAAATGCTTTATTTCCTGTAGGTTCTATAAAAGGACTCTTTCCTGAGCAGTGCATACCAGCTTAGAAAATGTATCATCAGTACAGAGTAAATGTATCCAGAATTGAATAAAAAGTAACCAAAAACTAATCTTTTAGGAACATTTTCATAATTTTCTATTTGTTTTCTTTTTCTTCTTTCTTGATTTTTTTAGCTCTTTGTTCTAGTCTGTCAGTGTAAAATTCCAAAAGTGCCTTGGTAAGAGGTGAGCTGTGTTCTCTGACAGAAGAGCAGCACGCAGTACTGGAAACCTTACTCAGGAGAGCAAGACTGAAAAGCAAATGCCCTGGGTCTGAAGGAAAGAGGAGAGCAAGCGTTCCATGTGTGAACTGCACTAAAGGAGGATTCGTTTCAGTGCTCCAATACCCATAATTTCCCAGTGACTTCTATTTAAAAAACAGAAATAAATGACAGATAAGACACTGTGGTATATGCCTGTAGTTTCAACCCTTAGTGTAAGACAGGGGGATTTTGAATTTGAAGCCAGTTGCCCTCTAAAACAAACTCACATTTTCAAAGATACCAAGGTCCAGGGAGCAGAGGCTAACTCCCAGTAAGGTGCAGCTTACCAGCACCACCCTATGGGGATCTGGCTGGGCTAGTGTCAGACTGATCTGCTGCACAACTTCCATCTGGCCTGTAGCCCTCAGCCCATCAGCTGTCTGCCTTCTCTGGCCTGGTGGACACTGGCTTCACAGCTTCTCAAATGGGAAGAGGTGGGAAGCCTCTGCTGCACGCCTCTTCCGAGTCATCTTAGTGTACTCCGGCTTCTGTTCTTCCGTAGCCTCTCGGTTCTGTGGCCAGGAGGCAGCCAGGACTCTGGCTGCTTCTGCTTGTGAACTGGTCCCTTCCTCTTCATCAGAAGAGAGTCCACCTCCTGCATTTGCATGGGGAGCTGCTGCCTCGCTCTGGGGGAAAGACAGTGGAGGAGCCACAGTTAATTGTAGATAATTGACTTTAGCCAGAAGTGGTGGCGCATGCCTTTAATCCCAGCACTTGCAGGCAGGCAGATTTCTGAGTTTGAGGCCAGCCTGGTCTACAGAGTGAGTTCCAGGACAGCCAGGGCTGCAGAGAGAAATCCTGTCTCTAAAAAAAAAAAACCAAAGGGGAAAAAGAAAAAGATAATTGACTTTAAAAGGGCCGGAAGAGCCTACCCAGTCTCGAGCCTGCCTGGGCCTCTGGGAAGGCAAGGGTACGGTGGCGCTTTGGGAGCCCAGGCTGACTTGCTGGCCTTCCCCAGCCTAGGAGCTCGTTCAAGCAGGGACTTAAGTGAGAACTGTTGGTGGAAAGAGGATGCCCAGGGGCAAACAGCTGCTGTTGTACATGTCACCTCACTCTGACACAAATGCATGGTATTTTCATCTGCTCAGTGCTTCTGACCAACCTTCAGCACTAAGGGGCCTAAGGCGGCACCCCTGGAGGCTGGCCGGGTTAGCTGGGGGGGGGGGGGGGGCTGCATGGACAGTAAGACAGTCAATGGGTAGCTAAGAGCAAGTGAGAACAAGCCAGATGAAGGGGTCCCTAACTGGACTCAAGAGAACACATGACTAAAATGTCTTTAGCAGGCAAACAGGCAACAGGAAGGGAAATCATAAAGGGAAAAGAACACTCAGAGCATGGCCTGCTGGGTCTGACTTAGTACCCGTCACTCAACTGTTCCAAGTTCTGCCTGCACAGGGATGAAAGCCCTCCCCCATACCCAGTACTGTGGACAGAGTATGCAGGCTGGAAGCTGCTGGTCACAGTACCTGGAGTCCCAGAAGCCAAGAGGTGCAGACACAAAAGGCCTCAACACACTTGAACAGCCTATATGGAACTCAATGTTAAGTGTCTGGCTTAGGGTAACAGGACCCAGAGCAGGGCAGGGCAGAAGCAGCTAGCTGAGGTCAACAGGCAGCCTTCCGAATATAAACCACCTATAAAGGGATGTCACAGAATCTGGGCCAGTGACTGAGTGACCACTCAATCTGACCCCAGACTTGTTTTGTCTACGAAGGCCCCATGCTGACCTTGGCCCCGTAGCGGAGTTTCAGCCTCTCTCTGATGAGCAGTCCTCTGACCAGCAGCTTCCAGTTCCCCAGGGCCCGCTTTTCCTTTTTCTGCAGACAAAAGTAAAGGGAGGAAAGGTGAGGCAACGGCATCATCAGAAAAATACTAAAGGCGGAGCCTGACACTCTGACACCTGTATCTATGCAATACAGGTTAGGAGAGTCTCCCAGCCTGGGGAGACGCTTACTGGTTAAGGTGTTTGCTGCACAAGTATGAGAGTTCGGGTCCCTAGAACTCACATAAATGCTAGGTGTGTGTGTGTGCGTGGCAAGCTGCCTGTAATTCCAGCCTCGGAGAGTGGAGACAGGATCCCAGAGCAAGCTGGCAAGCTAACTCTGGGTTTGATGGAGAGACCCTGCCTCGGTGAAAAAGGTGGGGGAATGACTGAGGATTCCAGATATTAACCTCGGGCCTCCACATGCATGACTGCCTCCCCCGTGCCCCATAAACATGCATATACACACATGGCACACACCACGTAAAGAAAGAAAAAAGATAGGGAAAGCCACCAGCAACGAAGTCTTTTGTGATCCTCACTGACGGGAAGGCGGCAATCGTGTCGAGAACCTGGGCCTTCCAAACCAGGGCCCACAGCCCCTGGGGCATACACGCAGGCAGGCAGGCGACGGGACAATGGACATGGAATGTGGGTGGGCGCTGTTTTACCCAGCATTCACCCCTAGGATGATGCCCTCCATCAAGCACCAGAAGAGCTACCAATATGGACTCTCCCACTTTCTTCCATGATGCAAGGTGCGGCTAGGGCAGGGGACCCCAGCTGGAACTCGCTGCTCTCTTCCAAAGGCCCCGTTCACACGGCTCACCTCCTTCACCTTCTTTTCAATGATGGCCTGTTCATTCTCCCAAGCTGCCAACAGCACGTCTCTGAATTCCTCACAGACGATGTAGCCATCAGTTCTGTGGGAACATTAATACAGATGGGCTCCCTGAGTGGGCCACCGACCCAGCCCCTCCTCCTCCCTTATTCAGAAGCCAGTGGCCCTTTCTGAGTATTTGGGGCCCTGATGGGCATTCCTGGCCAGCCAGAGACAGATGCCAGCCATGCAGGAAGGCAGGCTTACGGGATCCTGTACCTCTTCCTCCGCAGACCCTGCCTGAGCGTTACAGTGAGAGTTCCTAACCCTAGTCCCCACGAGCACCCAGGAACCAGGGGCACAGTTCATGCCTTGGTCCCCAGCCTGTGAGTAGCGCTAGGGGGGCAGTGCTTTGGTTTAGCAGTACCAGGACACTCACTGCTCTGGCTACTGCTTCTGGCTAGAAGCTGGGACTGATCAGGAAGACTGACTCTAAACCCACAGTCAAATTTGGAAAGTGCACGACACCAGTCTTAGCCCCAGCCCCCCCCCCCCCCCCCAGCCCCAACGGCCACCGAAGGCCCCTCACGCACACTGGATGGCAATAGCCCCCATGAAAATCGAAGCCAGTGATGGCCTGCACACAGTCGATGTCCAGCTTGCGGGCCACACGGTGCAGGTTGGGTAGGTTCATCTGGACACAGCCGATGGGCATCATGCTGGGCAGGAAGAGATACACATTCCCAAACTCGTTCCGAGGTACCTGCAGAGATGGGCATGCCAGAGGGTAGCTGGATGGAAAACAGGGTAGCCTACTCTGATGCCCCCCCCCCCCCCCCGCGCTGCCCTTACCTTCCCATCTACAGCTACAGGAGGCTGATACTCTTCCGTCTGCCAGTGACCATAGAGGCCCAAGTCATTGTAGTCATGCAGCTGGGGCTCCGAAAGCCGGGCCTTCCGGGCACGGTTAGAGAAGCCTTTCACCATCTACTCCAGAGGAAATGGCCTGGTTATAAGGAATGCTCCCTGCTCTAGGGCTCCGCCCATACCAGGCACTGAGTGCTGTCAATCTGACATGGGCGGGCCTTCACTAGCCAGCTCATACACGGCACACCATAGTTCACTCTCTCTTTTAGTGGGGGAGGTGAAACAGAACTTGCTCTGTAGCCCAGGCTAGTCTCTAGCCTGAATCTGAGATCACAGCTGGGCCATCATGCCTAACCTTCATGCTTTGGATAAACCACTCATTTCAATGAGCCCAAGAGGTGCAGCCCACATGCTACTACTCTATGCCCAAAGCCACAGCTCATGAAGGCTTTTAAAAAGCTCAGTCCTAAATTCTGACTCCCATTATAATGAGAAAGAGGCCTTAGAGGTAAAGTGACTCACTTAAGGTACCATGGTTTATCAGTGAGAAGCACCAGGATTTAATCCTGGTAACTCCCTATCTCTCTGTAGAGTGGAGCACTCACTACCACCCAGTGAGAGAGCAGTGTCTGGTCCGCATTCCCAGTGCACAAATGCCTGGCGGCCAAGACTTAGATTTTTCCTGGGTAGCTAAGGGGTGGAAGGAGAGGAGTGGCAAGCAGAGGTTGCATAACATAGAGAGGGGCAGCACAAGCTAAGGACTGGTGCCTGGGCCCGGGCACACAGGCTGCTCAGTGCAGGGCCAGCTCAGCAAAGGCTGCTGGTAAAGGGCAACATGTGGCCTCTCTCACTTTTTTTACTCTTTTCCTTTTAAAAACTTTTGGAATATCACTCTTTAGATGAAGAGCCCACCAAAGGGTCTCAGGCTTGGTATGATCCAAGCTACTATCTGCTCCTCTAGGCATAACCTCAGCTACCCCTGTGGGACTCAGCTGACTTCCGGTTCTGACATCTCCTAAAGTAGCTGTTTGCTCTGTTTAGGTTTTTATTGTAACCTGACACAACCTAGAGTCACCTGGGAAGAGGGAGCCTCACTTCAGAGTTACCTTAATCAGATAACCTTGCCTGCAGTCATCTGACTGCTGCGAGAGGGCCCCAGCCTACTGTTCCTGACACCATGCCTGGGCAGGTTTGTATGAAAGCTAGCTGGGCAAGCAAGCAAACATAGTTCCTCCTCGGCTCCTGCCTTGAATTCCCTCCATGATGGACCGTGACACGGAAGTGTAAGCCAAAGAAGCCCTTTCCTCCGCCAACTTGCTTTTGGTCATGGTAGTTACCACAGCACCAGAAAACAAACTAGGTCATTGTCCATCCAGCAGTGTTCAGTGAAGTCACTCAGTGTCTCTTACATGCCATGACAGCAATCAGACACCCAGGGGAGAGGCAGTACCTGCTGAGAGAGCCCAGGCTGTGGGGGAGATGTAAGGAATGCAGGTAGAATGGGAGCAGGCCACAGGGAACCCGAGAGCCGTGAGTGGGACAGACCGTGTCGGGAAAGAAGGGTATTTAGGGCCCCAGGAGGAGAAGGTACGACAGCATTAACCATGATCACGCAAGGCCGCGGGCTACAGTGATAGGCAGCTAGGGCCAGTCTGCCACACAGGGCGCCGTGTTCCAGAAAGAGCCACAGAACTGTAATACAGAGACTGCAAAGGAAGGAGGCTGTGATTGTCACTCAAGGAAGAGACACTGAGGCAGGAGGCAGGATGATGGAAATCAGAACAAAGGAGAAATCTGGAGTCATTCAAGAAGTGTTACGTGACCAATCATGGACCTAGTCTGAACTGAGATACTGAAAGTCAAACACAGAATTACAAATAAAGACTAAATAAAATTCATTTTATTGATTTATTAATAATTTCATTATAACTTAATTTTATATAATAAATTATAATTTTATTAATTTATGAAATGGCTACTAAAAGTTATAAATGTGTGACTCTTTGGGGTTTTTTTGTGTTTTTGTTTTTGTTTTTTGTTTTTTCGAGACAGGGTTTCTCTGTATAGCTCTGGCTGTCCTGGAACTCACTCTGTAGACCAGGCTGGCTTCGAACTCAGAAATCCGCCAGCCTCTGCCTCCCAAGTGCTGAGATTAAAGGCGTGCGCCACCACCCCTCGGCAAATGTGTGACTCTAAACTATAATCCACTGGACAGCACTAGTCTGAGATGAAGGTCTCAGACCTCTTGGTCCTGCAGGCCGCTCCATGCACTCAGGACATTGTGGCAGCAGCCACTACTGAAACCTGCCACTCCTTCCCACTAGCTGAGGGCTCACCACCAGCTCCACAGTTATAGCCCCACCAGGGCTCCATCTTCATCTGACAAGAGAACAGTAAGTGCATGGAAAGGCCACTGTGCTCTGCTACTGTGACTGAGCCAATGCCCAGAGAAACGTCTAGAGCACCTTGCTGAGTTCATGGCTCTCACAGGCAACTAACCTAAAGACGTCAGAGTCAGAGGCACGTGCAGAGATCAGGGCCTGTGAGTCCTGCTGAGCCTCAGATGTTACTACTGGCAAGACATAGCCTGTTCAAACTCTAGCCTTCTCATCTGTAAAGCTGACATTATGGCATTGATTCCTAGGGTCACTAAAACGCAACAGCAAATGCTTGGTGAACTGTTATGCAGGGCAACCAGGCTAGCAGGTTTCTCTATGAAGCAGGGCTTGAACCACAGAATAACCCAGCAACCCAGCTCTAACCTGCTGGCCTTTGAGCTTATAGCATGAGTCTCCAGGCTACTTTCTGGCCTACAGTTCTTATTTGGAAAACCTATTTCCTATATATGCCTTATTAATAAATAATTTAAATGTTTATCTCCTAGAACCGTGCTTGAGGCAAAGAACAGGCTATTTCTTCTATATGGGCGTGCACCAGCAGTGCTTTCTCACTAGCTCTCCTCTCAGCTCTTGCTGCCAGCAAGCTCTCTCTCCGTAGCATCTCGCTGTTACCTTATAGGGCACTTCTCCAAGCCGCACCACTCTTGCTTGCTTCAGCCATGTGTCCCTGGAGTGCAAGGTATGCACACAATCCCTAAGGGGAGACAGACAAAGGGAAGACTCAGTGCACGCTGTAGGGATGCAGGACCTCTGGGTCTCACCGGAGCCTGTACGTAGCAGATGTTAATTCTCCTCCCAGGCTTTACGTCACAACTGGAGCAGGCCCTGCTCCTTGCCCTCTTCCTGCACCATAGTACAAATGGTGCATTTGGACTGCCTGTGCCCATGTGACCCTCACCCATTTACTCACCAGCAACAAATGAGTCAGGCCTGTAATGAGGGCCAGAGTTGTTCTTGTTTCACTGTCCCTGAGCTCAGAGCCATACCACAGGCCTACAATTCTTTCAGTAAAGCTCTATACTCCCTGGCCAGGCCCTCTTCACCAGACACGACCAGTACCTCTTCAGCTCACACCCCTAACCTGTTTGAGGGTATGGGCAAGCAGGGGCATCAGGTTTACAGACATCAGCCTGCGCTTTGTTCATTTGCTTCCTACAGCTGTTTCTCAAACCTGCAGCCCAGTACAGTTTACACAGCACAGCCTAGGGGCTCAACAGAATGCCAGTAGGCCCACACCTGTCCCCTTACACCTTCCAGAGTCCCAGCAGCCAGGATAACTAACTCATACCCTCTACCTCACAGGTAACACTTCTGTGAGGACAGAGGCTCCACTCCTACTAGAGACAGATCATCTTTGAGTGTCAAAGGACTTCAGACAGGAGCAGACAAGGCAGCAGGCAGAGAGGCTGATGGGTAGGCAACGCCTAAGGAACAGCCAGGAAGTGCACACAGCACTCAGAATGAATGTCAGCTTCACTCTCTTCGGAATAGTGACTGTCAGCAGCCTCTGTGAGGACATGGGGTGACTGGTGCCACTGTGCACTGCTGAGAGGAAGGCAAGCGGTGTGGCCACGGAGGAAACAGTTCAGCCATGCCCCCCCACCCCCCACCCCCCAATTTCTGTAGTATGCCAAACATGGACTCAACTAACACACAAAGCAACATTGCTCCCAACAGCCAAAAGGAGGGGCTGGAGCATCCTCTATACGAGTAAACAAACCGTGGCCTCTCAGGCAGGGAATGCACGAGTTTAAGGAAGGGGAGGTTGGCAAGCTGACTTCAAAGGTCAAAGTAAAGGTCTGGTGTGACTTTCCAACACGGCTTGAAGCAGGACCTGTTCCCCATCAGAGGACTCACCCCCAGGATGGGTCCCTACGCTTCTCCTCTGTGTTTTCCACTTATTTAAAGCAGCCCTATGCTTTGGTCCTTACACGTCAATCTTTCAAAATCCTTTCCTTCATTTGCTTTCTACTGCTATTGCTCAAAATCTCTGCTTCTATTTTTTTTCTCCTCAGCTCTAAATTCTATTTATTTTTCTTCAGTTTTAACTTTGCAAATATTATATATTTGGTTTTTATTCACAGTACTTTTTTGGTGACTTCTTTTGTCTGAAGTACACAGGCACACTTGTTGTGTGTGACGACCGCCAGTCTCCACTTGACATCTTGTTTATGATGGCAGGGCATGGCACACTTGTGAGTGGATCCCGACTCTCGTTCTCGGCTTTGATGTGCACTAAATGCGAGGAGCACTTCTACAGTCTTGCTTCCCCCCGACCCCCACCCCACCCCCCTTATACAGAGTTTCTCTGTGTAGCCTTGGCTGTCCTGGAACTCACTCTGTAGACTGGGCTGGCCTTGAACTCAGAAATCCTCTTGCCTCTGCCTCCCAAGTGCTGGGATTAAAGGCATGCGCCACCACTGCCTGGCTGCCTGAAGATACTGTTAACAGCCAAGCCCATGGTGAAGTGCACCAGCATCGGAAAGGGGAAAGGCACCTGTCTCCAGTCCTTCAATATCCTAAGCCTTAGCAGACCGAGCCCACCCTACTAAAGATCTTCATGGGAGAGAGTACCAATTTTTCTACTGTAAGGTACCAGGCCACCAGGAACACAAGAAGGATGCTTCATGCACCTGGAATAGACAGCTTCTCCACGACAGTACCCAAGGACCGCAGCTGTCTCAGGGTAGATCGCCTGGAATTTCAAGAGGTGGCGCTTCAGGGCATACAGAGGGTGGTTCTTGTATGTGCTGATGGAGGTGGGCAAAGGCTGGTCCAGGTGCTTTGCCTGAAACTGCAAAGGCCAAAGAGTGATGAGCATGCTCCTAGAGAAGGAAGGGGGTTATGAATGGGCTGCTACATATGAACCTGTCCTGACAACAGACTGTGGGATCCAGACCAATCAGCAACTTGGTGACACTGCCAGTCACTGTGGCCATGAGGTGCACTGAGGAAAGCCAGGAAGTACTAGTAACTGTAATGGGCACCTACATCAGGAAGGCACCTGTCTCCAATCTTCAACATCCTAAGCCTTAACAGGCCAGGCCCACTCTACTCAAGATCTTCATGGGAGAGAATACCAATGTTTCTACTGGCCATTTTACAGCCAAAGCAGGCTCGATGGGCTTAAGCAACCACCCTACAGCTTTCCTGAGAGCCACGCAAGTCTTGTACTTCAGTAACTTTGGGTTATCAGTTATCAGTAGTAAATCCCACTGCTACAAAGCAAATCCCAAGCTGACTTAATTTTCTCTTAGCATCCTCCCGAAACACCAAGGGCACTGGCACCACTGTGTCGGTTGGTTTGTTGTTGCTGCTGTTTTATGTTTTTTTTTTTTTTTTCCAACTTGACACAAACCTAGACATGTCTAGGAAGGGAGAACTCAACTGAGGAACCGCCTCCATCAGACTGGCCCGTGGGCATGTCTGCGGGGCATTGTCTTGACTGTTGATTGATGGGGGAGGCCCAGCCCACTGTGGGCAGTGCCATCCCATAGCAGGTAATCCTGGAGGGTTTAAAGGTAGCTGAATGTGAACATGGAGACCAAGTCAGTAAGCACCTTTCCTCCACATTCCAGTCCCCGCTCCTGCCCTCAAGGACAGACTGTGATGGGGATATGTAAGCCAAGTTGAATTAAATGCAATCGAATAAATAGAAAAGTATGCCTTTCTATGGCTTACGTAAATATATTCAGAAATACAGAATAAAGCCACACTAAAATCTCTACATACTGCTGGGCATAGTCAGGAGCAGGAAAGGCTAGAGTCTGATTCCTGCCCAGCACTGAGTCTGTGCAGCCAGTGTCTTACCTCCTGGTCTTCCTTCTTCTCCCTCTCCGTAAGTGGGCTCCGATAGGGTCTCAAGGTCTCAGCCCACCACTCAGTGTCAACCCGGTACTTGCGGGTTGCTGTCATCCAGGCTGGGTCATACCTCTGAGTGACATCTCGGACCCAGCCATCACTGTCAATGCCTACAACATAGGTCACGGGTTTGGTGGCATATTTGTAACAGGCCACAGGCTGGCCCACCACACCATGCACACAATCCACACACACCCACTTTTCCTGTGGCTCACAGTACACCTCCAGCCACTGGTCTACACCAGCAGCTTTCCTGTCTTCTGTCTCTTTATCAACACTGGAAACCTTCTTGCCTCTCTTACAGCCTGAAGAGCTTGAAGATGCTGTTGGAAAGCTTGGCGGCTCACACTGGTTTCCACGTTGGGTCTTGGAAGCACTCTTAGACCCAGCCTTTGTCCTCTGAGGAGCTGAGGCTCTCTTCTGCTTTCGAGGGCCAGGCTCACAATCCTCATCAGAAGAATGCTGGCCCTCCCCACTGGACAGTTCAAAGTCAGAACCACTGCCTGCCCCATCGCTCTCGCTCTCCTCTTTGTAAGACACATTGGCAGCCACACGCCGCTTCCGCTTCTGGGCATGTGGACGGCCCTGGATTTCCTGCTTGGCCTCCTCTCCCTCGCTGCAGGAGGGCTTCCTCCGCTGCCTGCTGTCCGAAGTGGCTGTGCCTCTCTTCCCTCTGGCAGTTGCCTTGCCACTGCCCTCAGACAAGGTTTCTTCTTGTTTGATTCTCTTGCTGGTCTTGGGTTTGTTGTGGCTTTCTGGAATGTTACTGGAAGGCTCTGAAGAGCTTCCAGGACCCTCTAAAGATGTCTCCTTGGAAGATTTTCTCCCCTGGAACAGTAAGAAATTTTAGCACACCTGAGTGTGGTGCTATTCGCCTGTAATTCTACTTGGGAGGAAGAGGCAGGATGATCAGGGGTTCAAGGTCATCCTCAACTACAGAGAGTCTGAGGCAAAAATGTGGGCTACGTGAGCCTTTCTCTCAAAAACAGAGTGGAGAATTGGGAGGGAGAAATATATTAATTTTGCTGTTCTCTTACTTGAGTATAGCTGTGGCTAAACTATGATAATAAACCTCCATTATTGCCAGGCATCAGATGACACGACGCCCCAGTGAGGCAGCACTGGGCTCCTTCTTCCCTCACAGTATTTAAATTCATCAGTCCTCCATAACGTTCATGAGGGATGGCCTGGTCACAGGCTAGAAACAGTAATAGCTCGGAGCCAGCCCTTTCTCAGATGACTCTGCACACTGAGCTCAGGGTGCTAGACACCTACTTGTATCACCTCTAATACAGGGAATGTGCAAGCAGGCTCAAAGGAGCTCAGGCTGCATGAATATCTACTCTTAAAGATAAGACACAGGACGGCGAGATAGTTCAGTCGGCAAAGGCACCCGCTGCCAAGCCTGACAACCTGAGTTCAATCCCTGGGACTCACACGGGGGAAGAAAAGAGCTTCCTTAATGCCAACTGTCCTCTGATCTCCACAAGTGCCATGATACACATTCACATGTAAGGTAAATATAATACAACAGGACAGATTTCCTCACTCTCCTCTAGGGGCAACTCTCTTCTTCTAGGTGCCTCCAAGGACCTCACCTTTGTCGCAGCAGACTTTAGTGGAATGGGCTGCAGAGACAAGACCAGCCGGGTGAGCAGCTGCAGAGCCCGAAGAATCAGAAGAAATATCTACAATACAATAAGAGAAAACATATTTAAATGAACAGTGTGAGGAAGCTAACCCAATGTGCTCTGCGGCTGAGGTGGGAGAGCATGAACCCCCCCCCCCCCAGGATAGGCCACTCGCCCTCAGGATACTGTTGAAAATGATGCTGCAGAGACTCAGCTCACAGGAAAGGATGCTAAGAAGGATTACATATAATGCAAGGCAATGCAATACAATTTAAACTACTTGCACACTTGACAGCACCTATCACCGGCTACAGGTTGTCACAGTCTCTCCCTGCTTATATACCTTTTGACTACCCAGTAGACAAGTGTCATATGTGTGATTAAAAGAAAATAAAATGACCAATGAATGACTCACTGCAATTAAAATTTGCATGCAGTGTGGACAAAAGAGCATACTGTGGGGCACAATGTGACACACTATAGCTTCCATGGCAAGACGTTTTTCTCTTTTCTTTTGCAGGGGAGGTTGCAAGGGTGGAGGGCAGGTACAAAGGGATGGGGAGATGAGTGGGATTGGGGTGAATCTCACATGATGTGAAATTCACAAAGAATCAATAAAAGTTAAAACAAACAAACAAACAAAGGAACAAAAGCAGCATGTAAAGAGCGATGTGGTACTGGCACACAGCCCCAATCCAAGCACCCAGGAGGATGAGGCAGAAGTCATGATTTGGGGCCATCTTGAGACACATAAAAGACCCTGTCTGAAAAAAAGGGCTGAAGGAAGCGGCTCAGTGGTAGAGCATGCTTCCCACGCTCAAGTCCCTGGCTCTGACCCCTGGCAGCTCCCCGCAAAACTGGGAAGATCACCAAAGATGCAGCAGTCTGGACAGGCCGAGGTAGGGCGGGCACTGTCTGGGGAAGGACTCTGCAACTCTGTGCAGGAAAAGCCACGAAGGTTCAGTGCTTAGTGAGCTCCCCTGTAGGAGCTTGGAAGATGACAATATTGAGGTAATACAAGACGGAGCTCTGACTCGTAAGATTTCAGAGGGAAGTTTAAAGGACTGTTACGGCTATTCATTATTTTGAATTAAGATCCTGTGGTTCTGGTTAGCTGGGGCTGAAGAATCAGCTGTGATTAACAAGATACCACAACTACTAAAGTGAAACCTTTGCTTTGCTGGGACAATTGACGCTGGTTATCTGAAGCTAAGAAATTGGCAATGACTGAGAAGAGACCAGCATCACCAAGGTAAAATCTGGAAGTGTTTCCTCAGGGTGAGCAGACACAAGCTGTGTTTCAGAGATGGTCAAGGTTGTTCCTCATGCCGGCAGACGAACTTGGTAATGAAAAAGCCACCCAATTGGTACTGGTTTTGAAGGCATGCAGGGGTCACAGAGAGCCACTGAGGCTTGGCACTGTGATTGGCCAGGAGAGGCAATGGTGAGGGTGCAGCCTCAGCCACATTTTGAAGGGCCAGGACTGAAGAGGTCACGCAAAGGCCTTGAGGCTGCACCATGAAGAGAGCCCAGCTGCAGCAGAAGACCCCAGCATTGTAGAGATGCCAGTACCATGGGATAACCATCAAGAACAGCAGGAGAGGTGAGGTGGAGCCAGCCAGAGCCCCAAAGATAAACTGTGTGTGCTGCAGAGGGCAGAACTGGAGGAGAGACTCAAGCCTGTCAGAGGGGCCCAGAAGATCAAGAGTGATCCCAGGTAACTGGACACTAAGTCACTTGTACTGTTGCAGTTTGGCTTAGCTTGGTTCAGACTGTGACTGTGCCCTTGTTCTTTCCTCTTGAAGAAAAGTATTTAATTTAATTTTGATTTTCACAGGAGCCCATAGCCGAAAGACTTTAAACTTCTAAAGAGTGTTTTGATTTTTAGAGATGTTGGTTATTTTAGAGAGACTGAAATTTTAGTGTATTTGAATTTGTAAAAGACTGTTGGACTTTAAAGTTATTTATGTTTTTAATGAGAGATCTTGGTGGTGAATAAAAAAGGTGTTGCTTTATAATGGCATGTTTGTGTGTCAAGTTGACAAGGGGTCATTTGTATGGCTAGTCTTATGCCAATTTGACACAAACTAGAATTATCTGAACAGAGGGAACCTCAACTTAGAAAATATCTCCATAAGGTTTGGCTGTAACCCAAACATTAGGCAGAGCTCAGGAATCCCTCAAATGAGCAGAGGAAGGATTGTAGAAGCCAGAGTGATCAAAGACACCACAAGAATATGGCCCACAGAAAAAAACTAACCAGGGCTCCTAGGGCTCAGAGAGATGGAACAGAGACAATGAGGATCTGACCTAGGCCCTCTGTACATGTTGCAGTTGTGTAGCTCGGTGTTCTTTTGGGACTCTAACAGTGGAAGCTGGGCTGTCATCCTACTGAGTTGCCTTACCCAGCCTTGCTATGAGGGTCTGTGCCTAGTCTTACTGTAACTTAAGCCATGTTTGGCTGGTATCCCTAGGAGGCCTGCCCTTTTCTGAACAGAAACAGAGAAAGAAGAAGGGGAAACAGTGTTCGGGATGTAATATATAAGAGTTAAAAGAAAAAGAAAGATCTGACTGATCATTTTCTTAATTAGTGATTAATGGGGGAGGGTTCAGCCCATTATGGATGGTGCCATCCCTGGGCTAATAGTCCTAGGTTCTAAAAGAAGGGAGGCTGAGCAAGTCATAAAGAACAAACCAGTAAGCAGCACCCCTCCAGGGCCTCTGCATCAGTTCCTGCCTCCAGGTTCCTGCCCATTTTGCCCATCAGTTCCTATCCTGACTTCCATAATGACGAAAAGCAACATGGAAATGTAAGCCAAGTAAACCGTTTCCTCCCCTTGTGTTTTGTCACAGCAACAGAAATCCTAACTAAGACAACGGGCACCTCCCAGGATAACATGGTATTTTGTTCCCATTAGTGAGCAGTGTCACCAGAGGAAGCACTTACGTGAACCAACTCTTCATTATCCCTCGCAGAGTAAATGGCAATCCTCCTTTCCAAGGTCGTCTGCAAGCTGTCATGCTCACTGGCTGAAAGGTCGGCATTGACAGTGAAGGTTCCGACGAACCTGGGGAGAGAGTATGGACTCCTCTATACAGCAGTCAAAGCGAAGGACAAGTTCTAGTCTTTTACAGCCAAAAAACCAGGAAGTGACTCTTAAACTTGCCTGCCTGCATTGGCTCTTCTCAGCCCAGATAGCTAATGCTGACCATCACTGACCCAATTCAGCTGGCACATCCTCGGGCACCCTTTCCACTGCCACTGGGGAGGGGGGGTGCGGGGGGGGACTCCTCATACTAGCCTGAGTTATGTGGTGCATATGGAACTTGTGCCAGCCAAAGCTCTCTTTGAGGCCTAGAATCATCCTAGTGTGTCCCTCTCCTCAATGTCATGCCCCTTCCTGATGCCAACTGACCACTTCAGGAGAGGTCTATAAAACTGACCTGAACTAGCCCAAGAGAAACCCAATCCTATAACCCAGTGCTAGAGTACAGTAGATGGCCTTACCACTTTACCAGGTTTGAAAGGTAGTAGACATCCCTTTCTTGAAGTGGCACCTTGGTAAAGCGAATTGGGATGATGGAGAGGCCAATGGCCAGCAGATCCGGCTGTCGGCAGATGCTATTTCGATAGAAGCCACTGGCCAGTAGGCACAGCAGGTGAACCTGTAGAGAAGGGAGGAAGAAGCCAGAATAGAGGGAAAGCTGAGGATAACAGGGATCCTGCTGCCAAGTTCAGATGTTTGTGGACAGGGAACATTGGCTGTGCTTCTACACACAGCAAGTACAAAGTACAAAGGCTGGCGTCAGCCATATTCCAGGGCTTTGTGTCTCACTCTCTTCTCTCCATGTACTCACTCCCTCAAAGAATCCACCAATTCAAATGAGAATGTTTCCTCTCCCAGCCCCCACTTTACAAACTGCAGGATTTTCACATCACATAAGTCTACTGTAGTGAAGCCAGCAGGGAAAGGGAGGGGAGACAAAGGCTAATCAGGGCACTAGCTGGAGGCCAAGCATGAACCTTCCTGACCGCTCTCCTCTCACCCTGTTCATCTGAACCCACCCCGCTCTGTTGGGCACCCCACCTTAACTCCTGTCCTGTCTTCCACCCTTCAACCTACCGAAACAAGAGTAAGGCTGTCCACTCTCTCATCTCCACACAAAGCTTTCCCCCTCCTTCCCTCCTTCCTAACTTCATGTAGGCCTGCCTGTCCCATCTGGCCCTGCTCTTCATGGCCCTATCGATCTTCACCTTGTGAATGTTCTCCTGCACTTCTTTATTGAAACGCTTCATCATCCTCCGCAGGTATGTCTCAAACTCCATCTTTATCTTCTCACTGAAACACACAGTGAGAGGCCCGAGATTGAAGTGGGGAACCGCAACGCCTCACCTTGACATGGGAGTCACTTCCCTGGGTTCCTATACAAGGCTGTGCTACTCAGCCAAATCAACAAGCAACTACCATCTGCTCCTCTGTGGAGAGAAAGTGGCATCTGAGTAAAATGTGTGTTGTTCACACAGGCATACCCATGCCACGGGTCCCACAGCCTCAGACTCATGGGAAAATGGCAAAGCCTCCCCTTGCCCAGACTCAAAGAAATGGAAAAGGCTTCATTTTCCTTGGGGGTTCAAGTATGGATGTACACAGAAAATGTCCACCATAGCTCTGCACCACGTTACAGCCTCAAGACTGCTCCCATACAGAGACTGCTCCTACTAAGATGACCTAAACCTGTTCTCTTGATCCAGCTGTACACCATACACCCTTCCTCCTCCGTTATATCTGTGTAATAGCCTGCTTCCATGATCACCTCTATGTAGTAAACACACCGAGTCTGGAGGGCTGAGGTTTCTCTGTCCAAGATCACCTGAGCAGCCTTCTGTCCACATGGCTGTCTTTTGTTTATCCCTTCTTGCCCTAGTCTGGTCCATCACTGCAGCCATGATGGATGCAGCACTTCTCATCTGCAAACCTGCTCACAGGTCTGTATGCAGCCCCTGGATTCAGCAGCTCCCATCTGTAATCTGCTCTTGAACACTCTGCCAACCCTTCCCAGCATGCCCAGCCTCATCTACAGGCCTCAAATTCCTTTCTTTGAGAATCTTAACTACTAACTTCCTCCTCAAACAGTCACACCAAAAACGCTAAATTAAAGAAGACATTTACATGACTATTCTGCAAAATCTTTCAACCCATCAACCTACAGGAAAACCTTGGACTTCCTGAAAGAAACAATGTCTCCCTCCACCCCACCCACTGAAGTGAACCTCATTAGCCAGCTTGTTTGCTCCCCTTTCCTAGGCCATCAGGAGGCTACAGTGGAGCTAGAGTGGGTGCTCCTTCCATAGTGGGCACTATCTCAAGTCTTGGTATGACACGTGGTAGGGGAAGTGTGAGTGCCATGTCAGCCAATGGAAATTGAGGTCTTGGATCCTCTACTCACTGGCTAGGTGGCTCCTGGACTGTCACACATGCTCTCTGAGCCTAAGAGAGCTCTGGGCTCTAAGGGTCAGGTAGTAAGAGATGAACAAGGTGCTCAGCCCTTGTCACACACCTCTCTCTCTCACCCAGCCGGGACACCCAGGTCTCTGCTCAGTCCGACTGCAAACCCAGGTTCTCCCCGTGGCTCCGACCACCCTGAGATGCAAAGGCTTTCTTGGTGTACCTGCTGCCTATTTTCAGGACAGGTGCCCAGAAGCAGAGTCCAGCCTACCTTCTTTTCCGTTCCTTCGCCTGCTCTGGTGTTTCTATCTCTATCTCCACTGCCTTCACAGGCAGGTCAGACCGTGAGTTGGCAGAATTCTCTCCCAGGTCCAGCACAGGCTCAGTAAGCTCTATCAAATAGTAATTTTAAAGGTGGTTAATAATAATTGGGGCTGGAGAGATGACTCAGTCTTAGAGCTCTGGCTACAGACGACCTGGGTTCAATTCCCAGCACTCACATGGTGACTCACAGCTATAACTCTAGCCCCAGAGGATTCAACACCCTCTTCTGGCCTCCATGGGTACCACGCATATGATACAGACATATATGCAGGCAAAACACTTACACACCTAAGTTAAAGTTAACAATAATGAGTTAATATATGGAACAAAATCAGAGTTCTGCTTCGGAAACAAAATCAGGAATAAAGAAGGAAGCCTCTGAGACTCCTGACTGTTTACCTGATAAAACCAGATACTCTAAAAAACAAGAGGCTAAGACTTTTCAAAGCAGGCATTACTCTACAAAGCCAAAGAGGAAAACGACAATGCCTGCTATGGTGGCACACATCTGTAATCCCAGCACTCAGCAATGAGACCAGAGGTCCTACATCCCAGGCCAGCCTGGGCTACATAACAAGTCCCATTAATAGAGACCTCATCAAAAAAAAAAAAGGCCTGGAGGCTCGAAAGGTTATAAACAACCTGGGGCCTTGACTTTGGGGCTGGATCCCATAGGTGACAGAAAAGTACTCTTGAGAGTTGTCCTCTGATCAAAGACACATCAGACACAGACACACACATACAACACACACACTTTAAAAACAAAGCTAAAAAAGCAAGGGATGGGAGCCGTAGTTCTGTGGTAGAGCTGCCTCCTAGCGTTCCTAAGGCTGTCACCCTCCGCACCACAGTAATTAATAAAGGTAGTACATGGGGGGAGCTTTAGACTAAAAGACATTACAAACTCGTAACAACCACTGGATCTGGATTAGAGAGAGAGGGAGGAAAGGAGGAAGGGGGAGAGAGAGAGAGCATGAGAGAGAGAGACAGAGAGAGAGAGAGAGGGGCAGACAGACAGACAGAGACAGAGGCGAGCGAGCCAGCTATAAAGACTTTCTTTTAACAACTGAGGGTTATTTTTCATGTTTGGGGTGTGGTGAGGTTGCTTAGTCAGATAAGACATCACTACCTTCTTGGTAAAAAAAGGCTTGCTCAAGTATTCAAGAGCCAAGCTTTGGGACTGCTACCTAGAAAAAGAAACATTCAGTTTAAAGGACCAGGTATCAGACTACTCTCATTTCTTGGTAGATGTGAATCTTGTCAAATAAAAGGCTGGGGGGAAGCATGCCCCACAGACGGAACCAGGGATTAGCATTAGTACTACTCTTACTTTCATGGTGTGGGCTTGAGGCTCAGGCCTACAGCACTTGCAGACCTCCTCCCCAAACGCCGCAGCCTGACTAGGCACAACTCACAGTTGCATGCGCAGAATGCTTCCAGTGAAGAAACCTGCCTCAGGCAAGCAAAGATCTTGCTCTACAGCCCTGTGGGGTGGCGCTGGGCTGGAGTGAGGACTACACAGCTCTCCTAGGTGCACTCTTCCTCAGCATTGCTTCTGTCAAGTCCCTACTGTAACTGTATCTCAAGATGGTCTTTGTTACAAAGAAAAACAAGATTGCAACATGTGACTGGGCTCCAAACAGCAGAGAGCCAAAGTCTAGAAAACAAGAGGCACTTCACCTTCCACCTCCTCCCAGTCATCCTCGCTGTCATCTTCATCGGTGCCTTGGTCCACCTCCTCCTCTCTTTTTGGATGTTTCTTTGCCTTCTTGTAGTCAGCTTGTGAGTCCCTGTATACGGATCAAAGACACAGAAGGCTCACATATATAGCCTAGTGTCACACTCAGGCTAAGCAGAACTCACAGGAGTCCTTCTCCTGTTGACTGTTGCAATCACATTTATGAAAATGATGGACAGCTGGCTCTCAAAAGTCTCAAGATGTGAGGTAGGAAGAGCTCCAGTGTAAGGTTACACTGGCTACTAAGTAAGACCTTTGTTTCTCAAAACAAACCCAGAACCAATTAACTCACAATCCATGTGAAAAACAAAACCAAAAAAAAAAACAAAAAAAAAAAAAAAAAACAAAGCAAAACAAACAAAAAAAACCCTGCTGTGCCTTGAAAAGGTGAGGGCAAAATTAAAGTAGTCATGTGGTCCCAGGAGTCATGGAAAGCTGAGGTAACTGAGCACACTAGTTCGAGCTGGAGGCCAGGGAGGAAAAAGGCTCACACCAGCAAAGCTGGAGCTGCCTGTGAACCAACTCAGAGAATGCTTTTCTCCCATTAGAAAATGTAGCCCAGGGCTGGCGAGATGGCTCAGAGGTTAAGAGCACTGACTGCTCTTCCGGAGGTCCTGAGTTCAAATCCTAGCAACCACATGGTGGCTCACAACCATCCGAAATGAGAACTGACGCCCTCTTCTGGGGTGTCTGCAGACAGCTACAGTGTACTTACAGATAATAAATTATTAAATCTTTAAAAAAAAAAAATGAAAAGAAAATGTAGCTCAAGGACACTGAAGCTGGTGCACCTCAAACAAGACAAAGTAAGGTGTGATCACACAAGAACCTGTAGCCAGGCCCAGGCTGGGCGGCTGCTGGTAGGGGAACCCATGCAGATAAGCAGCTGGATAGATAAGATGCAGGCTAAACAGCCGCCAGGACGATGACTATTTCTGCAGATTCATGTATAAACCGCAAATCCTGCCAACAGTTGTGGATTATCTTGGACTTTGTGAATATTAGGATACTTGGTATCTAGAGGAAACAGCCAAGATTTCAGCACAGACAGTTGGGACCATCTCAGTCCTGAGCGCTAATAAAGCTCCAAAAACCCTCCACTTTTGTTTTTGTTTGCCACTTGCAACCAGGAAGCATTGCAACTGTGGTGGAGAATTGGGCGGCTTCCCCTGGCCCACAACCGCACTCTGCTGAACTGCCCTCCCATCATCAACGGCACTTCCTGTTTATTTAGAAGCAAAAGAACTCTCACCTGTCTTCCTCTATTCACTTACTCTCCAGCTTGCTTAGGCTGGGTAATGAACTAGTCTCGTGTTCACTGTCCCTCATACGGAAATAAGGCAAACTACAGGCTCAGCCCTGGATGAACATGAATGAAGGTCCTGTGAACATGAATGAACAGCTGTGGCTGAGACTCAAGAAGTGTGATCATCCTAGGGGGGTGGCAAAACCCGAGTAGTTTGCATATATAGAACTATCATCCAGGTGGGCATATCACACTCTGCAACAGCAGCAGGAAATAGGAGCAAAAAAGACCAAGAATAGGTTAAAAACAAAAACCAAAACAAACAAACAAAAAAACTAGAACCAATGGCTTCAGACAGTATCAGAGGGGAAGAAAGTACTCCACATGGAAGGAAAAGGAGGGGACGGCTGAAGATGGGGTTCAGGCTCAGTGCTCACTCACAATGCAGGAGGCCTTTGGATTGATCCACTAGACTATGAGAAAACAAAAACATAAAACTAAGAAGGGCAGCACGGGACAAGAATGTGCCCAGTGAACGCTCAAAGTCCAGCTGGGCACTAGCTGCCAGTGCCAAATTTCCAGATGGCGGAAGTCTCCTGCCTGCCTCTCTGCTAAGTATCTGTGAGGTTGAAACAATACCAGACCAAGAATCAGGAACCCTGAATTCTATTGCTGAGTATGCTTCTAGCTAGCTGTGTAACCATGAATAAATGACTACTTGCGAGCTGCCACTGAACGCATCAGAAACTGAGGCCTCCAGTTTCTGGCCTGGCTCTGTCTAGAAATGCTTAACCACTCTCCTTCTTCCCACATCTCCTTAGAGGGCAAGGAGTCGCTTCCATTATCCTCATTCCTCTGACGGGAACAGCCATCACTGGGCTCCACGCTTGGGCATCTCACCGGAAATCGTCCCCATCGCTGAGTGCTTCCTCCTTCGGAGCCTTGAGATTCCTGGATTTAGCAGTGGCTTTGGCCACTTTCTTTTTTGCTGCACCATGTGTGGGGTCCCCTGGATCACTGCAGCCTCTCTTCCTCTTTCCTTGAGAAACTTTCGGGGGCAAGCACTTCCTTCGGGGTTTCCATTTCTCATCTTCAAAGTCATCTAGGTAACAACACAGGGCAAGATGTGAAGGGCGGTTGGAAAGGTGGAGACGGTGTGACTTACGGGCAAGGGTCAGGAAAAGGCTCATACTCTCCTCACAATCACGGCTTGTCACCCGTCACTTGTTCACCAGCCTGTGCCTAGGCAGCCAGTGCTCAGCCTTTCACACGAAGCCTTCTCTATGGTCAGACTGAAATTTACAGATCAAACACAAGGCACTATCATCACGCTTTACACCATCAGATCACTCCCTTTCTTATCGTACTTCTAAAACTGAAACCACCCTATGACTAAAACTCTAAATTCCAACCTAAAAGGAAAATGCTAGGACCCACTCATCGACACCTTGCCTGTCACCCACCTGATAAGGCCTATGGGACTCTGTCTACTACTCTCAGGTGAGATGCTTCTGGTTCACAAACTTCTTTGCAACTTACTCTTACTATTGAGTTTCCGTCATATTTTAGACCAAACTCTGCTCAAACCACACTGCTGATCTAACCTAGATGGTGCTTGTAAGCCATCAGCCTCAGCAGACTCCAGAGTCGGAAGAGAACTGTGGATGTTTCTCAGCTACTTGGCATCAATTCCAGTGTTCAAATACCAAAAGGTTTTTGACTTTTGAAACATCTGCATCAACTTTACAAGTTCCAAAGGAGAACCTCTGCTTCCCACAACTCTGCTTCAGCTGACTCTGAGAAGCTAGATTAGCTTTAAGATTCCAAAGAGGGTTGGGTGGTGGTGGCGCACGTCTTTAATCCCAGCACTAGGGAAGCAGAGGCAGGTGAAGCCTGGTCTACACAGTGAGTTTCAGACAGCCAGGGCTATACATAGAAACCCTCTCTGGAAAATGGCGTGCGGGTTGGGGGAAAGACTCCAAAAGGAGTGCTGAATTATCAAATCAACCCATTCCTGTCACTCACTGTTTGTCTTGCTGACTCTCTGGGTATGTATTTATATTCTCAGAAAATATATTTTTGTTTGTGGGGGAGGCAAAGACTCTTCAGTTACATCTAAATGTAACAGTAATTTAATTAAACTAAAATTTACATGAGACAAACATTTGTTTTTATGCTAGGTAAATTACTAATTCTTGTCTTTTTTTTTTTTTAAATTCCAAAGACAGGGTTTAGAACTTGTGGTGATTCTCCTGCCTCAGCAATTTCCATGTTTTAAACACTTAGATACAATGGCAAACAAAACACTGAGAAAATAGTTCCTAGGCAGTAGCAAATTTGTCATTTAGTTCTGTGTTTGAAAAGGTAGAGGATGTAACGGAAAAGAATTACACATGCGTATTGTTCTTAGGGTTTCGACTGCTCCAACAAAACACTGTGACTAAAGCAAGTTGGGGAGGAAAGGGTTGATTTGCCTTATACTTCCACAGCACATACATCATAGAAGGAAGCCAGGGCAGGAGCCTGGAGGCAGGAGCTGATGCAAAGGCCATGGAGGGGTGCTCCCACGTTTTCCTTAGTCCTGTAGGTGTCAGAACTACTACCCAGGGATAACCCCACCCATAATGCTGGGCCCTCCCACATCATCACTAATTACAAAAATGCCTTACAGGTCTGCCTACAATTGGATCTTATGGAGACACTTAATTGAGGTTCCCTCCTCTCCCATGACTTTAGCTTGTGTCAATTTGATATATAGCTATCTGGCACACTAAAAGTATCAATTTTCCCCCAAACTCTGAATATCCAGGGGAGCATGGTGGTATTTACCTGTGAGTCAAGTACTAGGAGAATGAGGAAAAATGATTGCCAAAATGTATAGGTCAGCCTGGGCTACAAAGCAAGATTCTGTCTCAAAAAAATAAACTATGCCAAGCCAAGCCAATACAAATACCAAAAAACCCTGAATAGCCTGCCATGAAATGATTAAATCACTCTATGATATATAACATTTTGTTGTTATTAAGGCAGAGTCTCGCTGTGTAGCCCTGACTAGCCTGGAACTCACTATGGAGACCAGGCTGGCCTTGAATTCACAGAGATCCACCTGCCTCTGCCTTCTCAGTGCTGGTATTAAGGGTGTACCTCTATGCCTGATTTAATTAAATCATTATTAAAATAAAGGAAAATGACATAATATGATGTTCAACATGAAGTGTTGTTTTTGCTGAGTATGAAACACATAGCAAGGAAACAGGCCATCACTGCAGCCATAACCTTTAGACGACAGGAGCAGGTGGCTTTTCAGTATTCTTTGCTGTGTTTATTTTCTGCGGGACACAAAGGGGGAAGAAAGCCTCTCAAACAATCTCCAGATTAGTTCCCAAACTAGAGAGCTCTCTAACAGATCTAACCAGTGTCCTTGAGCTCAATGTCACTTCAACAGTTCAAGAATGACCACTGTGGCGTGCTCACCTAGCTACTGAGACTTAAGGGCAAGGGCAAGCACCTTCCCCCAAGACACTTAGGATGAATTCAAATTCCTCCAGGCTGAGGTCCCTGCCCTTCCTTCGGTCACCTCAATTCCCACCACTCACCTCTTCATACTGAGTCTAGCCACGAGTCTTTAAGCATTCTGTTTTCTTTGCATAGGAATACTTACTGACCCTTAAAGGACCTGGGCACTGACAGCCTCTTCCCCATATCCATGGTAGTCTAATTAAGACCAACCAGATTTGCTCATCACCAAGTGAATTTGCTTTTCTCTCTTTTTAAAATCTTCTCATGTCCACCTGACTAGCCTCCCCAAAGAATCTCAGCATCCTAACAGCAGGAACTTTGCCTGCTTCATTTGCTAGCATATTCCTAGTACTTAGGACAGTGGCTGGAAATCACTGAATAAATAATAAAGAAACTAATGAATTTCCCTATGAAGATAACACAGGGGGGGGGGGGGAATGAAGAGGAGCTGCCCACTCAGCAACAAGGTGAGTGATGATGTTCTTTGTTGCCAACGACCAAAGGGTGCCAAGCCCCTTCATTTGCATGCACAGGGGTGCTCCTCAAATCTGCCCTGTAGAAGCTACGTAACTGGTGGACACCTCATAGCAGACACTCAAGAAATAAATGAGTAAAAATGAGGCTTCTTAAGTGTGGGGTAAGCAAACTTCCCTGAAGTTTAGCAAATATTAGCATCTCCTAGTGGACCATGAATTTATGATCTCTATGTAATCAGACTCCAGTGTAGTAGGTGTCACAGGGTGGGTGGGGTGAGGGTGACTAAACTAGTCAAGTTTTCTACCTAGTTATTTTAAAAGGTCTAGCTATCCCTTCTCTAGCAGCATGCATTTTACACATTGTAAAATGTTTTGGCAGGGCAAAAGAGATGGCTTGGCAGTTAAGAGCACTTGCTGCCTCTTCAAGAGAACCCAGGTTCAATTCCCAGAACACACTGCAGCTCACAAATATAGTTCCGGAGGATCCAACACCCTCATCTAGCCTCTGCAGGCACAACTCACACATGGTACACCAACATGCATGCAAGCAAACACCCATACCCATAAAAATAAAAAAATAATAAAGTGGAATTTTTTTTCAGGGATAGAAAAAGAGGAAGAGGCTGGGTAGTGGTGGTGCACGCTTTTAATCCCAGCACCTGGGAGGCAGAGACAGGCAGATTTCTGAGTTCGAGGCCAGCCTGGTCTACAGAGTGAGTTCCAGGACAGCCAGGACTATACAGAGAAACCCTGTCTCAAAAAAAAAAAAAAAAAAAAAAAAAAAAAAGTGGGGGAGAACAAAAAAGGATAGTGAGGAAAATGAGACTTGTTTTTATGAAGGTTACATTTTTCCTCATGCAATTAGATAAGATCACTGAGGAATAAGAGATTGACAGGACAGTAACTGGGGTTCTGTTGTAGTGGGCTCTCATTGAATGAATACCTTAAGATGATCATGGAGTGTCTTAGACCTGAAGTAGTGAAGAAATAAGCCCATCAAGAGCCATGATGAACATTCTAAGCCAAAGAAACATGAAAGGTCAGCCTCCAGGTAAACAAAAAGCCAATCTAAAGAGCAGAAAGATGGTCACTAAGAACCAGGCATGGTGGCATCTGCAATTCCTGTGATCAGGATTAGACTGGAAGACTGACTTCTAAGCCAGCCTGCTGTTTAAATAAACAGGAAAAAAATCAAAATAAGATTATCTGAAACGGAAAGATCCAGATTTTTAGGCCAACCTGCTGTTTAAAATAAACAGGAAGAAGTCAAAACAAGACTATCTGGAAAGGAGACAAGAGTAGAATTCTGACAGCCTCTAAATCCTGTGGGAAGCCAGCAAAGTGAGGTAGATATTTTACTTGGAGAGCACAAGTCTGAGGAGGTTTTAGGTAAGAAGACAGAGGCATGAGGTTTTGTTGTTCTACATCCATTTGGCTGCTAAGTGATGGCCTGAGGCACACAGATGAGGAAAAGCCAGAAAAAAAGCAACGTTAAGTTCACTTACTCAGCTATGGACAGGATCTTCAGCTATAAAATTAAGAGAATTAGGTACAGATTTCGGTGGTTCCGAAGCTGAACTGGACTTACTGCCGAACAGGCAGACAGGAAAAGGTGTGTTTTAACAGGTATGTCTCAAAAGGGGTGATTTATTGAAATGGAACAACTGGAGGATGGATATGTTTAAGAGGGAAGATGGAACTTTTGTTTTGTTCAAGATCTAGATAAGAAGCGCATTCCAGCCAGGACGTAGTGGCACATACTGGTTAATCCCAGCACTTGGGAGGCAGAGGCAGGCGGACTTCTGAGTTTGAGGCCAACCTGGTCTACAAAGGAAGTTCCAGGACAGCCAGGGCTACACAGAGAAACCCTGTCTGGAAAAAACAAAGCAACAACAACAACAACAACAAAGCACATCCTAAACTCGGACCTGGAGTTATACTGCATGGCATTCGGGAATTTGGAGAGATCTCTACTCACTACAGAGTCTCCCTCCGTCTTGATTTTGGGGTCTCCTTGAGACACCCGGTAACTGCGAAGCTTTCTGCTGCTCGGCCTTCAACACTTGCTAAGAGGCTGAACTTGGCTCTAATGGTTAACAGAGGGGTTAAGGCTGCTAGCAAAGGCCCTCGGGGGCGCCGCGCATCCGGCCGTGGAGACCTTGCCGCAGACGCATTCCGCCGCCTGCCTCAGCCTCCGCCACCATCCCCTGGCACGTCGCAGGCTCCGCTTCTCACCCGCATCGCTCTCCTCGTGCGGAGCTACTTTGTTGTCCTCGGCTTCCCGGCTGCATTTCCGCCGCCTTCCCTCCGCGGTGCGCCTTCGAGCCATGCTAGCCAGAGGCGTTCCTCCCGACTACCGCGCAGGGCGCCGCAAGTCTCCGCCTGCCCGGCCCCCCCGGGGCGAGACCTGCCTGGCCGCGCCCCCCAGCCCAGGGTAGGACCACGCCCTCCAAGGAAGCCCCGCCCCATGCAAACTACAAGGGCGCGAAGGGACCAAAACAACGTAGTTCGCTTTCCAGTGCGTGGCTGCCTAACCTTTCTCTCGCGAGAGGTGGAAAGGGCGCAGCGTTTGAAACATGGCGGACGACGTAGATCAGGTAAGTTGGTCTCGAGGCGTTCGAAGAGGAAGTGCTTTCCCTTCCCGGTCCGACTCGCTTTTTCCACGCATGCCGTGGAATGGCCCTTTTCTTTTTTTTCCGAGTTACCACGGCCTTCCGTAGCCGAGCCTGCTCCTGAAACTTCTATAGGCCCAGAGTTTCTCAACCCGCCCATCTGCCTGCCCATCACGCTCGTCGTCGTCCTTTCTCTGTAGAATGCAGACGGCTGGAGATGCCCATCTCTGGGAGGCAGCTGTCGGGATTCGGACAGAAAGCGTGATGTCGTAGTAGGACACCAGCTTAGAAATCTGTGTAAGCACCTGGCACACAGGCAGTGGCTCACTTGGAGTGTAATACGTGGGGAGGTCAGAGAAGAGGTGCAATTATATGAGATAGAGAAACTGCTAGAGATGTAGCATGAAGAAAACAAAGATCTGACACAGGGGATAACGGAAGGGCCTCCACGCCTCTTCACCTACCCTTTCCTATTTCTTAGGTAGCCAGTGTACCTTGGCCACTGAAATAACTTTCACTCCCTTACATGCACACCCCCCTACACACACACACACACACACACACACCACCCTACTGTGTTTCTCTTTAGTGCGTGTTGTTTTAAATATGTTTATTTAATGTGTTTCTTCCACAACTAGAATGTAAGTTCCTTAATAGGGATTTTTTAGGACTGGAGAGGGGGCTTAGTGGATAAGAGCACTTGCTGCTCTTGTAGACAACTCCGGTTGTGTACCAGCAACCCACATGCTGCTCTCACCGCTGAACAGTGAAACACCACACTGCCTCTGTATTCCATTACTAAGCCGCCTTCTTTCATCAGCAACAGACCACCAATACCGTAGAGGAGCCCCTGGATCTAATCAGGCTCAGCTTGGATGAGCGAATATATGTGAAAATGAGGAATGACCGGGAGCTTCGAGGCCGGTTACATGTAAGTCTATTAAATCACCTCAGAACCAGGTGCTTCTGTCGTCCCTTCCTACCTCCTTACAAATAAGAACTGCAACATAAACGTACTTTTTTGAATATTTCTTTTGGGAGTTGTAAAATCCTTTATTTACTTTTAAAATGTGTTTTCCTTAACCAGAATATTTTTTAGAAAGGGATGGGACACCTGTGAGATCAGAACAAGGCATCTGTCTGATCCGCTGGAGCAGGAGTTACAGTTGTGAGCTGCCTGATAGGGTTGCTGGGAGCCAAACTCAGGTCCTCTGCAGGAATCCAGTGCTCTTAGCTTGAGCATCTCTCCAACCATATAGAACACTTTTGTTTCCTTCAGTTTTGTCTTCTGCTTATTTATGAATAAACTTGTTTGTTCTCTTTGTTTTAGACATACTGTGCAACCCGGCTAGCTTCAAGATCTTCCTGCCTCCCTCCCTCCTTAGAGCTGGGATTATAGACATGCACTATCATTCTTGGCAGTGTCCTGGATTTTAAGTTGTTGGACAGGGTGTTTTAGTTTCTGACATATAAAACTCTACTTTGTTATGAAAAGAATTAAATAGTAGGCTAGAGATAGCTTGCCTAGCATGTGGCATGTAGCCCATACCCTAGCACTACAAGAAAAAAAAAGGTAAACACCATATAAATCTGTAGAATTAAAGGCAGAGTTCCATTTTCTGTATGTATGACCACTGTTCAAAGTTGGCTACATAGTCGTCCACATCTTTTCCCAGCTATAAAACTGCATTGGGCACTTTTACGTATATCGCTTGTGCACATTTATGATGTCTGTGGAATTGGTCCCTTGAGGTAACATCATTGTGTACTTAAGGTTTTGTGTCTTGTTACTTTCCTCAGGGCTCTTTGTTTACAACAGGGATTGAAATGAGTCTTCTTAGTTCAGGCTTAGAAACAGCCCTGTACTGACAGTGACAGAGCCACTGTCCGGGACCAGGCCAGAGGCTGAAACTGAGTGCCTTCCTCAGTTGCTCCCCACCTGTGTATTGAGGTAGTGTCTCTCAGTTGAACATAGAGTTTGCTGACTGTCTAGCCAGCCAGCTTGCTCTCGTGTTTCCACAGGTGATGGGGATCTAAACTCCAATCCTCGCACGTTACCCACCAACCATCTGTCCCACCTCCACCTTGCCCATTTATAACCTAGAAATTCATAGTTCTTTCATGAAGCCCGAGGCTAAAGAACCTCTGGGGCTGGGAAGGAAATTGTGCTGTTGATCTACAAGCTAGCCTTGTGGAAACTGCAGTGTCAGTTTGGTGAGAAACGTGGGATGATGCTAAATTGCATGGTTCTTTGGCGCACGGAATGATACCCAGGCCAGACTGTAGTCTTTAACTTGGAGCTGTCTGCAGCTCTTGTCTTTGTAGTAAGGGCCCAGCTTTGTGTTTCCTCCCTGCTCTCCAGATGAACATTTTGCTCATTTGTATAGCTGCCAAGCAGTCCCTTCCCAACATGGCTGTTAGGCTATTTTTAATCTTGATATGAGCAGGCAGAAGCACTTAGCACTTTAAGTGGGTTCTGAACAAGCCCCAGGAGGTTTGCCATTTAGTAAAAGGAAGGTGCTTTGGAGGTTGCACTGAACACTGTGGTTGCAATCCTTCCTGACTGAGCCCACAGATGCCAAAGCACGTTAAACTCTGGGAAGTTATAAATGGGCAAGGTGGAGGTGGGACAGATGGTTGGTGGGTAACATGCGAGGATTGGAGTTAGATCCTCATCACCTGTGGAAACACCAGAGCAAGCTGGCTGGCTAGACAGTCAGCAAACTCTATGTTCAACTGAGAGACACTACCTCAATACACAGGTGGGGAGCAACTGAGGAAGGCACTCAGTTTCAGCCTCTGGCATCCACATACATGTAAACATGCAATACACATATACACTACACACACATACCCATGTCCACAAAAATGGGTCAGATTTTGCTACACTTGTTTTGTTTTTGTGAGCATCACATGACAGTGTCCTTGCTTGAGAACCACAGTGCTACTGCACAGTGAGTGAGAGGACTTTGTGCTTTCTCTGAAAGAAGTCTGACAGAAAATTTGCCGTTTCTTCATAATAAACTTGTGAATGCTGGGACTGCCTTGGTAATAAGTAAAGGAAGTGTTTAAGTATTCTCGGGTTACTTTGATTGAACTCACTTGTTATCATAAGCAGTATCGTCACGGGAATAGCTTGTAAAGAGGATAGACTAGCTCAGAGGGAGTGTTTTATTTGCATGTAAAAGTTTTAGGTGTAAGTATTGAACCTGTTACTTATAGTCCACTTGTATCTTTTGATCCCTGTTCCTTGTTTCTCAAATCTCACCCTTTCATCTCAGGCGTATGATCAACATTTAAACATGATCCTGGGAGATGTAGAAGAAACTGTGACGACGATAGAGATTGATGAGGAGACATATGAAGAGATATATAAAGTAAGTTCTGCACGTCTTCACTTTGACAATGTCAGTTCTCAACATGCAACAGCTTAACACATATTTGTGGAAAGCACATTATGTTCTGGCACCTACTTAGGGACTATTGATAGAGTGTATAACTAAATGCAAGGGTTTTGGAGTCACATAACCTGTTTATAACACTGATCTTAAAGACAGCTATATCGCTAAAGCCTGCCCCAACATGGGTGACGGCTTACAAAGCTGGGAACCTAGCACATACTGCACAGCCTAGAGGCAGCTCAACAGTTTGAGGGTGCCCTTTCTAGTCAGCTGAGTTGGTCTGAGCCTTTGCCTCATGAGTACTGAGATTAAAAAAGCTTGTGCCACCACACCAAGTCCACAAGTACAATAGTTTCTTTTCTTTTTAAATTTAAATTTAAAATTTATTTTATATGTATGGATGTCTGTGTGCTGTGTGCATGCCTGGTGTTCAAGGAGGCCAGAAGAGGGCATCAGACTCCTTGGAATTAGAGTTATAAACAGTCATGAGCCACCCTGTGAATGTGGGGAATTGAACCTGGATTCTCAGGAAGAGTAGTCAATGCTCTTAACTGCTGAGCATCTCTTCATCATCTCTACGAATGTGTTGTGTGTCCTTACTACAGGCAAAGGCAGGACAGACTGGTGATGTACGTAGTATCTACAGTCCTTATCATGCAGTACTATGGAGAACAGTACATTGCTGTCTTGTATCTCTCATTACCTTTGAGATGGGAAACCAAACAGCAGCCTCCCCTTGACCTGTTGTATGTTTTGCCCTCTCTCAGCAGACATAACTAATGAGCAGGAACATTCCCAAAGCAAGAAGGAGCCCACAGATCACTAGGATTCCCAGAGTTTTCCCCCACAGTGTTTGTTATTAACTTCTGAGTGACTGGATTGCTACTAACTGGCTAATAGGAAGATAGAAGTGGCTAGCCCTGTTCTTTTGGTTCGCAGTCCACCACAGTTAGAGTATTGCTCTTGTTAATTGCTGAAGTGGTTTAGCTCTACCCCACTTTTCCTCTGTCCATTATGTTTACCCCCTTCCTTCACTGTACAGCCCACAGTATGGTTAACTGTCAGGCTGCTCTTGGTGATGCTGTGCTCTTTGTAGCAGAACCATCTTGACCCTCATCTTAAAGCATCCATCCTCACATAATTATGGACCTTTTGGAAACCAAAGAGACAGCATCTCTATCAGACCACCATGATTAACCATACCCTTCAGCAGGCTGCATGGTCTTTATCTGAGGACAAAGTGGTTTTAACTGAAAAACTTCTTTTGTACTTACGTAGTTGAGCTTAAAAGCATCTGGTGTGGTTTCTTTTTGTCTTCCTGATAACTAGCCAGTTCTTGCCTGATCTCATTCTTGTGCTCACCTGCTGAATGTATCTGTTATACCAGAGCACTTACTCACATTTGGCTTTTTCTAACCTTTGTCCTCACAGTCTGTAGATTTGGGAGATCTTTGCTGAGGCTTAGTGATGACTCCAGATGTACTGTGTGGTGGCTAGCCTTGGAAATTGTGTTCCTCATTTGCACTCCCAGGAGTGCATGCAA
>JADRCD010222479.1:23562-38123 GCA_019843815.1 Montemys delectorum | reverse complement strand
GAGGAGGAGGAGGAGGAGGAGGAGGAGGAGGAGGAGGAGGAGGAGGAGGAGGAGGAGGAGGAGGAGAAGAAGAAGAAGAAGAAGAAGAAGAAGAAGAAGAAGAAGAAGAAGAAGAAGAAGAAGAAGAAGAAGAAGAAGAAGAAGAAGAAGAAGAAGAAAGAATTGCTTTGTTTGTACTACTCCTGAGTTCAAATGCCTGGATTCCCCTGGTACCCCATACAGGATTTGGCACATCCTTTAATCCAGGGAGACTTAGCCTCAAGAGTCATGGTGTTGAAAATCTACTTTGGACTTTCAATATCATAGTTGTTGGGTCCCAACTTTTAACATTCTCAAGAAATAAAACCAGCTACAATGTGCTGCAAACTATGAAGCTTGGGAAAATAGGAAGTCAGTCTAAAGTAAGTACTTATAACAGAATATATTCTGCTCCCTGTGTATAATGATGCTTTGTTATATATATTTTCAGGTCTGACTATTTGGTGTTAGATAATAGAAAAATGTTCTCATCTCAGACAAAATTGTTTCTCTCTCTCTCTCTCTCTCTCTCTCTCTCTCTCTCTCTCTCTCTCTGTCTTTCTCTCTTTCTCTTTCTCTCTCCTTCCCTCCCTCTCTTCTTCCCTCTCTCTTTCCCTCCCTCTCTGTATCTTTCTCTGTCTCTCCTTTTCTCTCTCTTGTCATCCTTGAATTACCTATAGTTTTTTTGTGTAGGATTGAAGTGTCATGAGATTAACCTCATCTGTGTTATGACACCTATTTCTCTTGTTCCTGTTAAGCTTACATTTGGGCTGTTATACTGGTGAGACTTTACGTGTATAACTTCTGACAATCCTTGGAGACACAATTTCACAACAAATTCCCTGATTTTCTGATTCTTAACCATTTTCCAAACTGATTACTGGGGCCTCACATACTCAAAAACACAATATGAAAATTTGTTTCATTTGGACCTGTAATTAAGTTCTCCTGTCTTTCCTATTATAGATCCAAATATCCAAACCAACTTCTGAGTTTGAGAAAATAGCAAAACCCCACAAATCTCTGGTTCTAAAGCCCAACACAATCCCTAAACTTGAAATCTTACCAATCCCCACAGTAGAACTCCCCTCACACCCCTGAAAACTATTCCCTCCAAGAAGCCCTTTACAAAACCTGCCCTGGGTTCAGCTTCCTGCTTTTTCTCGACAGAGTAGAGGCAGCCACCTTATGTTTCTCTCAATAAATCTCTTGGATGTGGTTTGTTGTATTGTGTGACCTCAAGGTATTTCTTGATTCCAAACTACCAGGATAATTTCACTCTCAGTGATGTAATACTTCCACTGAGGAAACCTTCCTCCTCAGAGCTGTAATGCCTCCATTAGGGAAGTGCTACTCCTCGAAGATGTAACATTACATGGATACTCTCTGGCTTTTTGATAAAAATTTAGGGTACTTTATAAATTTATAAGCAGAATTTTGGATGTAATCATCTGAGTATACAAGAGGTTTACCACAAGCATATGTCAGTCAGTTGGTTGCCCACTCAGCTCTTTTTAAGGTTTCCTTCTGACATAACCTGAGTTTTGGGAAAGCACACTAGCAACCTTATTTTTTGCCTTTAGCTTCAGGCCTAGTCATTTTTTTTAACTAATGTTTGGTAACAAACTTCTCCTAAACATCTAGTAAAGTGAAAGATAATTACCAGGCTATGTAAATATCCTCTATTTTATTATCAATCCAACTTATTCATTCCTTCTAATCTATGGGTTTTCCATACATCTAGGAACTCTTTGTGTTTGTGAATAGGACACACACACACACACACACACACACACACACACACACACACACACACGTCAGTTAATTTTAAAATGTCTTGGCTACCTCAAAGGCTAGGCACTCAGAAACCTTTTCCTGTTATCTCATGCCCATTTAGTGAAGTGGCCAGTGGTCACTTAACCAATTTTTTTACATGGCTCATTGGCTTTCTCTCCTTCAGCTCTAAATCTCTTTTGTCTTGCATTGCATCATTGTTGTCCTTTGTCAACTTCCTTCTGCATCCTATCCTGCTCAACACTAAGGGTTCTACCTTGTCTCCCTTTTCCCAGCCATTAGTCACTGGCAAAAAAAACAGTTGGGGAGAAGGACCTTCATTGTTTGGACATGCAAATTCTTTAAAAATCAAAGCATTCAAATCAATGTCCTACACTTCACTTTTTTTGTCCAAATTAAAAAAAAAAAAGTCAGACATAAATAGAGTACAATCACAACAAATATGTAAATCACAGAGTGTGATATATACCTAACATCTAGTCTATCATATTTGTCTATTAGGTAAAGTATTCTACCATCATTTCTTATTCAAAGAGTTTATAATTTTTATTTGAATTATGTTTTGATTTTAGCCTGTAATACTATCTGAGAATCATCCTTTTAACTCTATAGCATATTTTTTGATATTGAACTGTTTAAGTTTGCTTAAAGACTAAAAAAAGTCTACAACGCCATCAGAAATCCAAGAATGAATATCACCTGAATATATAGGAAGTACCAAACATAACTTCTACAATTTAAATAATTTTAGAGAAAGCTGACAGCCCCTATTCCTTATAACATTGGAGCATCTGTCTCCAGTTTTCTGGCCCAGAGTCATCTGACAGATCTTGAAATGGAGCAGAAACTATGAAGGAGTAGCAAAACTAAACTGTCAACTCTCCTTTATTGTGGGTCCTTTCCTGGATAGTATATTTGTCTGTAGATGGATAGAGCAATTTCTGTCCTGTGGCTACTTTGTTATGATGAGCAGACACTCCTGGAGGTAAAGATCGTCTATTGTTCTTTGAAGAAGAATGGGGAAGCTGTCAGGAGCAGACATGTCTCATTGTCAAATGATCTTTAATAACAAAATTACATTAAATGTTACATTTTGTGGATTTCTGATGTTTTTGAAGACTATCTCTATAAAATATATTTGAACTGTTAAACCTTACCTACACTTCTTTTTAAATTTTTTTAAAAAATTTATTATATGTAATTACGCTGTAGCTGTCTTCAGATGAGGGAGTCAGATCTCATTATGGATGGTTGTGAGCCACAATGTGGTTGCTAGGATTTGAACTCAGGACCTTCGGAAGTGCAGTTGGTGCTCTTAACCACTGAGCCATTTCTCCAGCCCCAAACCTTACCTACTCTTAACTATTTCTATTTGAGTAAATTGAAAACAGTTCATTAAAATTAAATTAGAATCTAACATAACCATGAATTTACTATCTGGCCTTTAACTTGTGTTATTTAATCATCCTAAACAGTTTGTGACAGCAGCTATTAGAAGTACTGGGTCAAAACCTTGCATTTTTTTTTTTTTTTGGATGTCAATTTTTTTTTATTAGATGTTTTCTTTATTTACATGTCATACAATATCTCCTTTCCCAAGTTCCCCTCCAAAATAAAATAAAATAAAATAAAATAAAATACCAAAAACAAAAACAAAAACAAACCCCCGTTCCCTCTCCCCTCCCCCTGCTCACCACCCCACCCTCTCCTACTTACTGGTCCTGGCATTCCCCTACACTGGGGCATTGAACCGTTACAGGGCCAAGGGCCTCTCCTCCCATTGATGACTGACTTGGCCATCCTCTGCTGGAGCCATTAGTCCTACCATGTGTACTCTTTGGTTGGCAGTTTAGCCCCTTGGAGCTCTGAGGGTACTAGGTAGTTCATATTGTTGTTCGTCCTAAGGGGCTGCAAGCCCTTCAGCTCCTTGGGTCTTTTCTCTAGCTCCTTCATTGGGGACTCTGTACTCAGTCCAATGGATGGTTGTGAGCCTCTAGTTTTGTATTTGTCAGGTACTGTCAGAGCTTCTCAGGAGACATCTATATCAGGCTCCTGTCATCCAGCACTTGCTGGCATCCATGATAGTGTCTGGATTTGATGATTGAATATGGGAATGATTCCCAGGTAGAGCAGTCTGTGGATTGTCCTGCTTTCAGTCTCTACTCCATAGTTAGTCTCTACAACTCCTTTCATGGGTATTTTGTACCCCCTTTTAAGAAGGAATGAAGTATCCACACTTTGGTCTTCCTTTTTTGAGTTCCTTGTGTTTGTGGATTGTACTTTGTGTATTCCGATCTTCTGGACTAATATCCACTTATCAGAGAATGCATACCATGTGTGTTCTTTTGTGATTGGGTTACCTCACTCAGGATGTTATTCTCCAGATCCATCCATTTCTCCAAGAATTTCATAAATTCATTGTTTTTAATAGCTAAGTAGTACTCCATTGTGTAGATGTAGCACATTTTCTGTATCCATTTCTCTGTTGATGGACATCTGGGTTGTTTCCAGTTTCTGGCTATTATAAATAAGGCTGCTATGAACATAGTGGAGCATGTGTCCTTATTACATGTTGGAGCATCTTCTGGGTATATGCCCAGGAATAGTTGCAGAGGCACAATGCTTATCTATGAGTAACAAAATTAATTTCAAATTTTAATCAATATATAGATTACACTAATGAAAACCTTAATTCTATATCAATATATAAATTCTGTTCCAATGTTAGACATTATAACATTAATTTTATATCAATTACAAAGATTTTTATCAATGTAAAATTATGGCTATACAATGTTTTACTCAAGAACAAAATTTAGTAATCTATCCCATCTGTTTCCTCCCTGTTCAAAATTGTGACCATTTCCAAATTATCCCTTAAAATGACAACCTATCTATAATTTGTAAAATAACCAGAGCCATGTACCCAAACCCAGGGGATTGGGCTGACAACACTCCATATCTTCTTCCTGTTGAATAGGAGCAATGAGAAAATCTTTAAAGGGAGATAGGAAAATTAGAAAAAGTTGGTTAGACTTAAGAAAGCTAGGTTTAGCATCTGTTATCCAGTCTCTGTATGTTTAGAGGCTCAGGGCTTGACTAAAGTTTGGATTGGATCCACCTGAAAATTTGGATCAGGTGAGATCATCTGGATTAAGTAGCAATTCCTAAAGGGTTTCGGGAGCAAGTTCCTAGAAAGCATCAAGAAGGAGAGGGCTAGAACAGCAGGTCAGTTCAGCATCTCTGAGGATGAATCTTGTCAAAGCTGAACATTCTGTAATACATGAATCTCACAACTAAGGGGAGGATAAAATATTGAGTGTAAAAAAAAAATAATAATAATGATAATGGTATCCATATAGATTGTGCATGGTACACAGTTCAGTTAAAGATGAACCATTCTCCAATATCTCACTTTACCATCTGGCTTATTTGTTTGTAATATTCTCCATTTGCAACCTCTCTACTTCTAAGCTATAGAAACATTTTCTTTTTCACATCCAGTGCTGTTCGCTTGAATCTCATCTTAGGGTGAGATAGCTTACTTTAGTTTATTAGCCCATGGTTTTGGCCAGTGCTCTTTTATTCTTTTCTGGTGGGATTAAAAGGAGGTGGGGAAATTTTCTGTGTGAAACAAGTTGACATTTCCTTATGATTGTCTAATGTTCTGGAGAGTTTTCATATAAAGTTAAATGATGGATGAAGAAGTTCTGAATCATGTTACAATGGGAGAAAAAAATCTAACAGTGTTCAGTGTTAATTTTAATAAATTTAAAAAAAAATCAAGTTTTGTGATTGTTCAAATTTCAACCAAAATCTAGGTTCTTATAGTTGTTAACCTTATTTGCTTTGGTTCATTGTATATATTGCTTCATATGCTTTCATTCTTTAAATACAATTGGATTGCTCAAAAAGCATTGATAATAATCCATTTCAAACAATTCACATAGCTTTTGATACAGGAAAGTATCTGGCAAATGGTAGACTACTTTTATTTCAAAGTTGTGAACTAAAAACCAGAGCTCTCATCATAAAGAGAAGAAATCATTCATTCTAGAACTATTTTGAGTGACCATGGCTTGGAAACATTTCCATGTTCCAATATGGAATCAGTTTCACGAACTTCTCATATAACAAAGAAAGTCATAAACCAAGGCAGGTTAAAATACATTGGTGAGTTCAAAGAAAGGCAGGTACAATGAGAAGGAGGGATCCATTCTGCAGGACTAAAATCTTATCTGATGACATTCTTAGCTATTGGATTGACAGAAGCTAGAGGGTTGCTAAATTAACAACTTCTATGTTTTTTTATTTTCACAATATGTTAATTCACAAACAGATTTGGCAAGGGAAGGTCCAAACTAGCCCAAGATAAACATTTTTACTAAAAATATGGATTATTTGGTTTCTTTTCTTTCTCCAAGAAATCTATGTAGATTTTAAATGGTTGTTATGGTGGAACCTAAAATTACTTTCATAAGACACACATACATGATTAGATTACTAATGAGATAAGAATGAAATAGTTCATGGGCCCTTAATATTTGCACTCAATATTTTAAGTTTAAATATTTTAAGTTTAAAATGCACTCTGTGCATTTTAAAATTAAGAATGTGGTTCATTACAAAATGGAATACTATCCAGCTATTAAAAACAAGGACATCATAAATTTCAAAGGCAAGTGATGGAACTAGAAAATATCCTGAGTAAATTAACCCAGACACAAAATGGCATGCGTGGTGTAAGAGTCCAAAAATTGCTGAAGGAAGACTTCAGACTCAGGCAGTATGCAAAGACTTAGAGTGTTTATTCTATAGAAACACCCAGCATGTAGGGCGTCAACCATTCTTTCAAACGGCGACCCTAGATACAGGTGCACACGCCTCTTTAAAGGATATTAGGAGAATTTTCTAGAAGGGTTAGGAAATCTAAAATTTCATTGGTAGGTGCTAGGAGGTCACAGGGGTCAGCTTCTCATTGGTTTGCGCCAAGTAGTCAGTGGTCTACATTCCTGTGTTATGAACATTTAACCACAGGGTGACATAGAATTGCTCAGGACAGATGGCCCATCCTAAGATAAGATATTTCACCATTCTTGAGGTTATCCTCAGGTTGTTCTTTTTGAAGGGGCTTTATGACCTAGTTCCTTGCACTTATAGTCTGTTCCTGGAACTGGCATTTTATGGCCTTCTTTTTAAAATCAGGCCTGATCCTTAAATGGAGATAAATAGGGTTTACGTTGTCATTTCAACACTATGTAGTATTAGCAAAAATGTACAGAGTACCCATGAGACACCCCATAGACCCAACAAAGTTGAACAAGAAGGAAGGCCCAAGTGAGGATCCCACTTAGAAGGAGAACAAAATAGTCATGGGAGGCAGAGGGAGGGAGGGATCTGGGCAGGAGACAGTATGGTGAGATGAATAGCAGGTCAGGGTTAGGCATGGGGAGAGACTGGAGAGAGGCCCAGAGGGCCAGAAGAATGAGTGGAAATATGCAGCTGTCTGGGTGCATATAGGAACAGGAGACTGGGAAGTTCCAGAGACCCAGGATGAAGGAGGCTCCTAGCACTCAGCAGTACCAGTGACCTTAGCCAAAATGCCCAACAGTGAGGCTATGGAATTTGAAGAAACCACCTCCAGTAGCCAGGCAGGACTTCTAGTGGAGGGATAGGGACGCCAATGACCCTACAAAACTTTTAAACCCAAATTAGTTCTGTCTAAAAAAACGCAGCGACAAAGATGGAACAGAGATTGAAGGAATGGGAGACTAGGGAAGGCCCATTTTGTCATTTTGAGACCCATTCCATGGGCAGGTATCGATCTTTCAAACTGTTAATGATGCTATGTTGTGTTTGCAGAAAGGAACCCAGCAGAGTGGAATAGCTGTCTGGGAGGCTTTACCCAGCAGCTGACTAAAACAGATGCAGTTACCCATATCAAATATTGGGAGGAGGTCAGGGAGATTGAAGACCCTCAAGGAGATGGCCACCTCCCAGGAAGACCAACAGTGTCAACTAACTGGGCCACCTGGGTGCTTCTAGAGATGGAGTCACCAACCAAAGAACATGAAAAGGAAGGTTCAAGGCCAGGGCACATGTGTAGCAGAGGGCTGGCCTCAGTGGGAAAGGATGCTCCTAATTCTGCAGAGAAGCCTTGATGCACCAGAGTTGGGGGATGCTGGGTGGGGCTCGGGCGTGGATAATTTCGCTCTCTAGGGGAAGGAGATGGGGAATAGGGAGAGGAAATCTAAAGCGGAACCTGGACAGGCAGCATTTGGGATATAAACAAACAAACAAACAAACAAACAAATAAATCATACTACTAATAATTCCTAAAAGGCCATTGTTACACTGAAATAATCCACAGGGGAAAGTTACAGACCTTATCAATTTTTTAAGCTGACTAGAGAGGGAACTGTCCCTAAAGCTGTTGCCTGTCTTTGGAATTTGTTCCCCAACTGGGCTGCCTTATCTGACCACAATTGAAGATGTACCTAACCCTGTAGATACTTGATGCATCACGATTGGGGGTAGATACCAAGAGGGGGGCCCACTTCCTCAGAAGAGAGAGAGAGCACTCTCAATGATACTTTTGACTTAAATACCCCTCCAGCCCAGACCTCCAGCTCCCAGCATTGCTTCCTCAAGAAGTTCTGCCTGGAGAGGGCACGCTCTCCCATGCAGGAAGTCCTCAAGAAGGTGCCCAAAGTCTCCAAGCTGGAGTCCCAGCTCTCACTAGGTGGCCAGCGATGTGTAGAGAGCCAGATGAGGTACTGGCTGGTGCCTTCCCTCTCTTCATCCAGAATGCTCTCCGGGGTCAGAAACAGCCCAACAGGACCACAACAGAATCCCGTTGCAGCACAGATGTGGTAAGAATAGGGTTCAATGGGCTTGAAGGACAAACAAAATGCATCCATCCTAGGGACACAGCCATTATCCGATCAATGCCTGTTAAGCCTAAGGCCAAGAGCAAACAGAAAGTGAGAATAAAGACTGTGAATTCTGTCTCCCAGCCCAAGCTGGATACCTTCTTATGTCAGTGAACAGTGACCAGAGTCTTGTCTGCAATTAGTGGGCCAAGACTTGGCCAAATGGAAGAGTTTTGGAAGATGGGTCCTCTTGGACCAGACAAAGAGTAATGACCAGAAAACTCTTCCTGTGTTCAGTATGCCCTGCACCATACTGGGAAGCCAAGTGACCAGCTTAAACTTCTGATCAGCAGGACCTGCTTCCAGTTGCAGGGCTTTGCTTATACTACAACCAGGTGTGGCTGGACTCTTGTTTTTACAGGGTTACATTGACTCTAAGTGGATGGAAGTGCTAGAGGATTCCTTAGCAGGGTAGCTTGAACTTCTGCCTGCCTCCAGCTTATTGCTTGAAATTATGGGGGTGGGTAGGTGATAGGGAAAAGATGTGGAAGTTTTCTATGTAAAGTAAAAAGGCATCTTTTCTTCTAAAAAACAAAAAGGAGAATGGAGGGGGGTACTCTGTGAAGGGGTCAGTGATCCAGATGTAAAATGGATAAATAAATCAATTAATTAAAGGAGAAAATAAAAGAGAGTATATTGAGTACTCTAGTCTGCTGAGCAAGAGCTCCTGCCTGGGGAAGATTCTTGGAAGAAAGACAAATGAGCTTAAGTTGTTTAAAAGTCAAAAAGGCTGATTTCACTTCGTGCCAGCCAAGGAGATTTTAAAATGTAACTTTGATCTGGTAAAAGTTCACACAGTTGCATTCCTCCGGAGGAAACAACATGTTTTTACTTAGCAGGATGCTTTCTAGGCAGGAAAGGATATGTCTTTGGTGTAAAATATATTCTCATGAGGAGTTAGAAGACATTTGTTTTCTCTCAAATGTGGCTTTCAAGGGGAGAAGTTGAGGGGTTAGGGCAACTTGACTTTTCTAAAGCTATTCGAACACAATGAGGTACAAATCAGTTAAAAGTATCCTTGGGACAGCTAAATGCTCCATCAGGACACTATACAGCATGAATTACAGGCAGTGACTGTCATGTGCAAGGGACAGTAAATTCCTTTGCATTTATTCTCTACCTTAACACTCATTGACTGAAAGTAGTACTCAATGCTGAGATGGTTTCGTGGGGTCCTGGGTTCAAAGTCTAGTACCACTAAAGTTAAGTTTTATCTTGCATAATCAGTGAATTGGGCCAAAGATATTTTTGCTTTTTTCAGATTTTCATCTGAACAGGATATAGAAATGTGAAATCATGTATGCACCATAACAATTGGTAGTTGTGGCAAAACTGCTAAGTAAGTAGTTTAGAGTCCAGCTCACAATAGTACACTGATACAGGCAGGCAGTGAATTTTGAAACAATGAGGCTCTACAATAGTCTAGTCTGATACAACATTGGCCATCAAGTATTTGAAAGTAAAAGTACTCCTGGTAGCTCATTCTTCTCAGAAGGGTAAAGGAACAAGTAGAGAGGTTGGGGTATGTTATTTTAAAACAAATGAATGTAATTCTCATCATTAAACTTTAAAATTATTTCTGTATTATTACATAAAAAATTGAAATATTAGAAAAAAATTATTTCATACAATAGAACTGAAACTACTCAATGTCCCAGAGCCAATGTAAATTCAACTTTCCAACTGTTACTTAAAGTAATATTGATGATTTTGTGCTGTATCTCTTGTTTATTTTCTTTGTTTTTTTTTTAAGATTCATTCATTATTTTAAATAAATACACTGTAACTGTCTTCAAACACGCCAGAAGATGGTGTCAGATCTCATTAAGGGCAGTTATGAGATACCATATGGTTGCTGGGATTTGAACTCACAGCCTTCAAATCAGTAGTCAGTGTTCTTACCCATTGAGCCATCTCACCAGCCCTATTTTTCCATTCCTATGCCCCCTTTTAAAAATAAAATTGAATGCTACAAAAGTCACAAAATCCATTTCATATGTCAGTTACTGAGAATGACAGTAAAACTGATATATTTGATATATGTATCAGAGAACTCATTGTATAGGTAGTGACTCTGTCTTTTTCCAGTGCTGAGAATGTAGATGATACATAATCGGAAGACACCTGATCATTTTATTTGGTGGTTCTTCAATTACTTGATGGCTAAAGACAACTTTTCCACAATTCTCTTCAAAGCACTTTTTACCTCCTGATTTCTCAAGCTGTAGATCAGCGGGTTTAACATGGGAATTACTACCACATAAAACACAGAAGCAAATTTATCTGTGTTCAGAGAATGGCTTGACTTGGGTTGCAGGTACATAAAACTTACTGTTCCATAAAATATGGTGATTGAGGTCAGGTGGGATGCACACGTGGAAAAGGCTTTCCTTCTTCCTTCAGCAGAATGAATCCTCAGGATGGCAAAGACAATGCAGATGTAAGAAATGACCACAATCACCAGAGAGCAAAGGGTATTGAAGCCAGCAATGATTAGCAGCATCAGCTCCTTGACATGAGTGTCAGAACAGGCCAGAGCGACTAAGGGAACATCATCACAGTAGAAGTGGTTGACTACATTGGAGCCACAGAATGACAAGCAGAAGGTTGCCACTGCCTGTGCAAGCCCCACAGTGAATCCATAAATGTATGTGCTGGCGATGACCTGAAGACAGAGCTTCCTAGGCATGAGGACCGCATAGAGGAGAGGATTCCAGATGGCCACATACCTGTCGTAGGCCATGATTGACAGCAAGTACAGTTCACAAACTACAAACGTGACAAAGCAGCACAACTGAGTGGCACATGCATAGAAGGTTATGCTTTTAACTTCACGTAGAAAATTTACCAGAGTGTTTGGAGTGACAGAAGAGGTAAAACAAAAGTCAATAAAAGCCAGGTGAGTCAGGAAAAAATACATGGGGGTATGAAGCTGAGGACTCACTTGAATTAACACAATCAGTCCAATATTACCCACAACACTAGTTAAGTAGATGACTAGAAACACACCAAAGAGACTGACCTGAAGTTCTGAGTCAGCTGTGAGCCCCACAAGGATGAACTCAGACACTGCAGAGTGATTCCTGTTAGCCATTGGAGATCGATGGTACATGTACTAAAAGTCTTCAGAGCATACAATATTGACCTAAAGTCAGAAGCCAATTCTGACTCATTGATCTTGTATCAGAAATTCATAAGAAGCGCTTCACATGGCTTCAGCTTTCAGAATAGCACATGTCATGGGTAGATTTATCAAAATATGGGAGCCTGTGGGATTTGTAAAAATATAGAGGGTTTTTTGTTTGTTTGTTTATTTGTTTGTTTTTAACCAGTTGAATAATTAAACCCATGTGAGGAGACAGTTCCTGAGTCCCAGCCATCTAAGGAACAAGTTCTACCTTCCTGAGAGTGTCAATGGAGTTCATGTTCTCAGGCCCGGGAATCCAGCTCCTATCCTGCTGCTTCAGATGTTTCATGTTTTTCTATTAACCAGTAAAGATTGCGAAGAGGGAAGATGCTCTTTACAAATTATGGCACACAAGTCATAAATGTGTCACTTGTCTTGACTTAATAGACTACCTGCAGCTTGTACATTCCTTTGTCCCTTATCATTCCAAAATTCCAGATCAGAATCCAGCAGGGGATTGGGCTATAAAAGCTGAATCAAGGACCTTGAAACCAGATGACCCAGATAAGCTCAGTCACCAATGTTAACTTCTTTGCTTAACCCCTAGAGTCAAAATATGATTGGTTAGTCCAACAGTTCATCCTACTCTCTCTTTCTTTATTTTCCTATTCTATAAAAATGTTGCACAGTATCCCCATTTGGGGAAGTAGTTCAGACCCCAAACTGGCTGCCTCCCCACACATGCAATAAATAAAGCTTTCATTTTTAAACGTTTGTCACTGAAGTGAGTTTTCTGGACTTCTACTCTGCACCCAACACCCATACCTATATGGAGAGGGAGAGAAAGACGGGGAGGGAGAGGGAGAAGGGGAGATGGAAGAAGAAGGGGGGGAGGAGATGTTGAGAACTATTTGAAAGAACAACACATCATTTTTGTTGACTAATGGAAAATTTACAGAAAATTACTTTAAGTTTATAAAATTTTGAACATCTGGTATAATGAATTTTTAAAGTTGCCTTCAGGAGGGTAATATATGCTATATCATTAGTGAAATTTTGAATACTTATCATCACTGAACATTATAGTCAGATGGTTTTGATTTATCAGCATTTTCTTTTAATAAAACAACAAATCAAATAAAAACAAAAACAAAGAAATAAACAAAAAATCCACAACCATGGTCTTTCACTTCAGGTGTAGTATTTATAAATTTAATATAAGAAGAAAATCATAAAATGTCTTGCTTTGATTTAAAAAAATCAGTAAGATATAGTCAAACATGTTAGATGTTAATATCTCTGACATTAAAGACAGAATTTACAGTTCTTAGTTATAAGTTCCACAAATCTACCCACTCCCATATCAGTTCTTTCCTTTTAAGTCTCCATGAATAAGATAGGAGACATGAGTAGAATTCTATTTTTAATATCTAAAGTTATATCTTGTTTATTATTTCTCCATGTTTCATATTCTCTTCCTGTTATTTTTTCAATACTTAACTAGCTTAGAACAAGGTACGTAAAAAGGTCTCACATAATCTCTGGCATCTATGAATATCTTTGCCCATTACCTCTGTTCTTTTCTGTGTCCCCTGAGTAACAGACACGCTGGCAAATTTCCTGGTGTTCAGTTCACCTTACATCTTCATTTGCCAGCCTACTAAGTTATCATCTTTATCTCATTTGAAATATATTTACTCTAAGTTTGTAGCCATTCTCCTTCCTTCCAGATTTGATGGTGTTTCATATTTGACTTATATAAATCATGAGACAATCACCATCACCTTAAATGAGGGAAGATATCATCTTTTGGACTGTAAAGTCACCAGAGTCTATGTATTTTTCCCATCTTCTTTTCTCTTTTACATTCTGTCATAGTTCCCCTTCCTTTGCCTATTCTTATAGAAATTCCCTTACTTCATTGTTCTTTAATCAGTCATATTACTCAAGTGCATTATTGGCTGTCTTCAACTAAGCCTTTGGGACAGCTGTTTTTAATATATTATGAAACAAATGTCTAGATCACTAAGCCAAGAATTTCTCTGAACTGTGGACACACATATATAATGATCACTCACTTTGCTTCTATCAGATATTTTATAAGCAAGTAAATGTAATATAGTCAAAGAGGGTTCATCAATTAAACCTACCCCCTTTATATACTCACATTGGGATATTTCTATCCTACTGCAATGAAGGACACCACCATCTATACAGTCTTCCTCATGGCACAGTTAATGATATATTGCACATAATCACCTAAGTTCCCCTAAGAAACAGGTGTTCTAAAACCTACCATGTGTTTTTTATTTAGGCCACAATTTAGGGTAATCACTATTACATTGGCTTCCAGTTTGCCTCTCTCTGTGAATGTGGTACTTAGAGTACGCATTCTAAAATGTGAGACTTAGCTTGGACTAAAGCTAGAATTTACTAATCTTCTTGGTTTTTATTGATAAATTTTTATAGATTAGTTATAGTAAATACACTATATTTATCTCAATACAAACCAATCAAACCCCAGTAGTCAGTATTATTAACTACAGTCCTAGTGTTATTGAACAAATAGATACAATGTTTCCATTTCTCTAAATTCCATTATTACTCCAGTTACTTATTTTCATTCCCAGTATTCCACAGCAAGCCCAGTCTAACACACATATTTGTGTCCACAGGTCAGAGGAACTTGT
>JADRCD010222479.1:0-23552 GCA_019843815.1 Montemys delectorum | reverse complement strand
CATTTAAATAATTTCTGAACTAAAAATATAGTGACAGCTTGCAACTGAAGCAATTATGCTATGGTTGATCTTTTGGGATGCAATTTACTTAATAGGAAAAATAAATACTTGAATGACAACCACTATAAAGAGAAAAGGATACTAAGTACTATTTAATTATGTGGGGAATAAGAAAAAAGAGAACAAAACAAAACAGTAACATTTACCTAGAGCTTAATGCTTATAAAGAGTTTGAGTATGTGCTGTTACACTTGTGAAATTTGACAGTTACCTTTCCATATATTATTTCTACACAAATTAGATGGGCCTGAGAATCAGTAAATCACTTATTGTTTTAATCATTTCAACAGTAATGCTTCATTATATTTACTTACATTTTTAAACAGAGATTTATTGTGTAGCCCAGACTGGGTCCCCCTTCAGCCTCCCAAGAGCTGGTATTAAAGCCATCTATAATGCCTTGTTTCAAATTAGTTTCCTTCTCCCAAATCATAAATATGCTTTCACAATATCTTCATTAAGCTGATTTTAATTTTAAGATTTATCTTATTTTATTGAAACCGGTGTTTTGTCTGCACACATGTTTATGCACCAAATGCAGTTTCCCATATAAGATGAAAAGGGCTTTGGATCTCCTGAAACTGAGGTTACAGGAAGTTGTGAGCCACCATATGGGAATCAAGATTTCTGTAACAGCAGCAACTGCTCTTAACCCTTTATCCATATCTCTAAACCTTATTTTAACTTCTGAAATGTAATAGTTAATTATGGAATCACTACTAATCCATGCATCACACATTGGTCTTAGTAATTAAAATTAAGGCAACATAGAACTTTTATTTTATTAGAAAATGCACAACATTTTTAATATAAGCATATCGGGATCTGAAGACTCTATGTGTTCCATTTGAAAATGGTATTCTAAACAATCACAGCGAGTTGGTTGAGTAAATAATGGATTACAAGTACCATCATTACACTATTTAATTTTTTTGTAACTTTTAGCATTATCTGACATCATCTATGCTCCTTCTTTTAGCCAATGTCTTGGTAACAAATGACATAAAGGAAGGATTAAAAGACTTCTAGTATGGTTAGAGATGTTCATACAATATTTGTTAACCAGGCATATAAGAATGGCTTAAATTTCCAGCAGAAATAGATAGCAGTATGGTGGTACACATATTTAATCCTGGAACTCTGTGGCATTCTGTAGAGGAGAAACTTCAGAAATGTAAGGTTGTTTCCTGTTACATAGCATAGTTTGTCTGAAATCCTGGGAAGTCTGAGACCTTGTTGCAAAATAGAAAAAAAAACAATACTGTATTTCCACTTCCTGTTTTGCTTGTCTGCTTTTTGTCATTAGCAGAGTCATACTATACTGTTGGTCAATGGCATCATATGGATGTAAGCTAGTTTTCCCAGGAAGAATGATCTTAGATCAGCTAGTTTACAGGTTACCCATTAGCAGACACAAATGAGTGAAAGGCTTTGGAGCCTGGTCCAGAACAAAAGCTATGCGTGATTCGTGATAAGTAAACAAACAAATAAACAAAACTCTTCATCATTCTATACTTTAACTACTTTTGAATTATTTTGTGTCAATATAAAACATTTTCATTGAGCAAGATGAAAAGAAAATGCTAGTTGTATATGAGCACAGAGAAGGTATCCAAACTTCTAAGCAATCCAAACAGCTATGAAGCTCTGGATGTGTTTTAGTCAGCAAAAACAATGTCTGAACTGTTTATGTGACAACATAACTTAATGAGTGATACATAAGTTTATAGTGAGGAGCAGAATCATCAAATCCGTTTCATATGTATGGACATAATCTATCTTTATGAGAACAATACTCACTCCTGGTACGGATTGGTGATTGTATCAGATGTATGAGCATCCACACCTGGAGACCAATGAGATACATTATCTTTGCCATTTTCTCCGTACTGTTGCTTAAAGAAGATGGGTGATTTTCACAGTAATAGAGATTAGAGGAACAGCCAGACAACTGTTAATCACTCATCATATAAATTGTATCACACAGAAGGTGACACCAAACCTTTGCTACCCACTCCTAGCTAGAATAAAAAGTAGTTGAATAAGAAAAGAATTCAGAATGATGTCTTTCTTCCTCACATTAATGACTAGTTGGAGGAGCCCATGCTTTCTGCCTCTGCATCTCCAAATTCTTCCAGGCATCTAGATCATAAAGAAGAGAATTTCTCTGGGAACACAAAAATGTCCTTATTGCAAGCCATGACTGTCACATGAATGCCTTTTATTTCTTTTGCTAGTGAATCAAATAATGAAGATTACTTTGTTGTTCAGATAAAACCTACTCAATCATATGTGTTTCTACCACATAATGTGGACAGGAATTTTCCAACTATATATAAGAGGATACTTTGTAGTATGTCACAGTATTTTCAAATTCACAGATATCCATTAGTTGACATTTTCAGCAAAGATAACACAGTAAAGACCAGAAAGATGTCAGATGATATGATATATATCTAGAATATTCTACCAGAAAAAATCAAATCTAACAGATTTAGAGACACGTGGCATGAGAATGAGGCAAGTAGCTTTGGAGTGATTGAGCAGATAGATGAATTATAACAGTTCCACCCATGAAAGATAATATGTCACTATCTTTTCCTTGATCTCAAGATTGATGCTTCTGTGCATCATGGTTAAAGACACTCCTGTAAGGAACAACTAATTCTCTACACTTTAATCCTGTAGTCTAGTACCTTATATAAGCTTCCTCTGCTCTGTGTTATTCCATTTTCTTCTTAATATTTACTGTTCAATTATCTTATGTCTCCAATACTCATTCACTATTTCAACTTTACATGTTATTTATTATTGCTATCGCCATTAGGCAGAGCAACATTTCTTTTTTATTTTTGGTTTTTCGAGACAGGGTTTCTCTGTGTAGCCCTGGCTGTCCTGGAACTCACTCTATAGACCAGGCTGGTCTCTAACTCAGAAATCCACCTGCCTCTGCCTCCCAAGTGCTGGGATTAAAGGCGTGTTCCACTACTGCCCTGCTAACATTTCTTTTTTTTTTTTTTTCTCAGAGAAAGTAGAAGATGGAGTGGAAGTGATGGCCCAGAGATAAGAGCACTGGCTGCTCTTTCAATGGAGCCTAGTTAGATTCCCAACATCCATAGGTTAGCCCCAGCATTTGTAATTCCAGTCCCAAGTTACTCAAAATGCTCTTCAGGACTCTGCAGACACAGACACAAATGTGGTGCATAGAAACATGAGCAGGCAAAACAACTCTATACACTTGAAATTCTTTTCTTAAAGGATAGAGAGAAGTGGAAAAAACTTCTGAGACTGAATAAATTTCAAGGGAGAAATATAATTTTGTTTGTTACCTTTTTATTTTTGCATTTCTAGGCAAAAGCTGAACTATACAAGATCTAAAAGATAGCGTATCCTTATAGATCATAAAATACATAAAATTCATTATTTTACAGAAAAAAATGTGTATCAGGGTCATTATGTGCCTTGGAATGTGGCAGAATTTGGTTCGAGTGAGGAAGGGAAGCATTGACTGAAAAGCTAGGAGAATTTCTAAGATAATTGAATTCAATATAATGAGAAAATCGTTAGAGGAAAACTTGGCAATGTTTACTTGCAACATTTTATACTTTTAGTGTGTAGTGTGTGTGTGTGTGTGTGTGTGTGTGTATGTGTGTGTGCACGCGCATGTATGTGTGTGTTCGTGTATACATGAACTCATATGTACTTTGTATTATAATATGACCATCAGCAATTTTAAATGCAAGGATGTAGTATTCACTGCCTTGCAAAAATTTATGACATGCTGAATATTTTAAAAATAAATGTTGTCAATTCTTTAGAGGACATCCATAAACTATTCAATTGTAATCGAAAGTTCATGTACTAATTCACTATGGGAAAATTAATAAATTCAATGTGAAATCAAGCTATGTGATAAAACTGAAAATGATTGATTACCATGATGATATTTTGAGGCATAGTACCATATACAGACTCTCTTTCTAATCTCTGTTTTTATGATGAAACTTTTCATTATCTCTCACAGCAGTGTTGTAAAAGCACCAGAGTAAATAAAATAAATTTATTTTTACTGAATCAAAGACATATTAAACATTCAATAGAGTTTAGTTTTTACCATTTCTAAAAGTTTGAACAAACAATTCCATTGGCAATACAACCTCAAAACTTGCAGCAGCTTTAAATTTCACATTCATAAAATATATTGGTTCTTTCTTATTTTAAGTGTTCTGAAAGATAGAGATGATCAAATTTGAATATAACTATTCTTTCTCAGATATGAAATAGTTCTTCATTGTCCTGGCTATTAAATAATTTATTTATCATTACACTAGATAGTTTAACATTATCTAAATCAAATATTTTGACACTCATTTAACAAAAGCATAGATGCAGAATGTGTTTGCAAGTCACTTTATAAAGAGTCACGAGCTTTACCTACTGTCCTATAAATAAACAGAAATAATTCCAGGATGTTATATTACTTTTGTGGGCTGAATAAAAGAAAATATATCACAAAACAGCTATTTGACAAGTTGACTGTTTTTCTAGTTGTTATGACCTACAAAAGTAAAAGATAAAAATAAGACAAATCATATTTGTCTTTCTTTTTTTGAACACCAGATTCCAAACAGAGTCAGATAGTAAACTGTTGGCTGAAATTATAGGGAGAGACATGATCTAGCCCTCTTTTCCCAGCTCTTCCTTGCATCATTAATTCCATAGTTCATTCCTTTGATGCACACTTAAGTTCTAAATTTAAAATAATTTGGAAAGTACCATTAAATCAAATCTCCATCATCTTAATGATTGTAATTTAAAACATTTTTCAATAAAAAATATAAACACTAGTGTGCTACACCATGGGAAGAGTTAAAGCATGGAGAAAGAGTGCTTGAAATTGCGTAAATACAGTATACACGTATATGAAACTCTCAAAAACTTACAATTAAACTCACTCAACTTTGTCTCACTTCATCATAATATTTTAAAGTAATTTTGAGGAAATATTACATATATATATATATATATATATATATATATATATATTACTGAGAAACTAAGTCCAAGGGAAAAATGTTTATCTGTATTTTTTTTCCCAGTGGATATAATCATTTTGGTTGCAGACAAATTTAGACACAAGACTTTATTTTTTATGGCTTGAGTTCTTTCGCTTACAATTTGGATCACTTGCTAATATTTATAGGGATCTTATCTATACTTTTCTTCAGTGCATTTTTCACCTCCGTATTCCTTAAGCTATAAATTAATGGGTTTAGCATGGGGATCACCACAACGTAAAACACAGCAGCAAATTTGTCTGTATTTAGGGAATGGCTAGATTCAGGTTGTAAGTACATAAAAATGATTGTCCCATAGTATATGGCAATAGAAGACAAGTGAGAAGCGCAGGTGGAGAAGACCTTCTTCCTCCCTTCCCCTGAATGCTTCTGTAGAATTGCAGACACGATGAATAGGTAGGAGATGAGGACAATGAGCAGAGAGCAGCACACATTGAACCCAGCCATGCTCAGCAGCATCAGTTCTTTGACTTGAGTGTTGGAGCAAGCTAGAGCCATGAGAGGAATATCTTCACAGAAGAACTGGTTCACTAGGTTGGAGTCACAAAAAGACAAAACGAATGTGGTCACTGTCTGAATAAGTGCTGTGACAAATGCATAAATATATGTGGTAATGGCTATTTGAATGCACAGTCTCCTTGGCATGAGAATTACATAGAGCAAAGGGTTACAGATGGCCACATACCTATCATAGGCCATTACAGACAGCAGGAAGACTTCGCACACAGAAAATGTGGTGAAGAAACACACTTGAGCTGCACATCCATAAAATGAAATGCTTTTAATCTCACGCAAAAAGTTCACCAGCGCATTTGGCGTGACACAGGAGGTATAACAAAAATCAACAAAAGCCAGATGGCTGAGGAAAAAATACATAGGAGACTGAAGCTGTGGACTGATTTGTATTAACATAACCAATCCTAGGTTACTCATGACACTAAACAAGTAGATGATTAGAAGGATTACAAAGAGAATGACCTGAAGTTCAGGATCTTCTGTAAGGCCCAAGAGGATGAACTCTGTCACTGCAGAATGGTTGCCTTTGGCCATTCAGTACATGTAAAGAACTTTATGACCCGCCCCTTCAGAGGAAAACTTCTGAGTGATCTTGATTCTGTAAGAAACAATCCAAGTCTATATTGAGAGACAATAACAAAATATATTATCTTCCCTCAAAAGAGAACTCTGGTTTGCATTCTGTATGTAGAGTTTTACTTGCATGGTAATTATAAAGTGGTCTAAGAAGAAACTCAAAGGTGACAAGTTCCTCAGGAAGTAAAGCATAAGTACAAATCTTCACCTACCTGAAATAATAATCCTGCATTAATATTTAAAAACTGAACTGGAAAAAGCAAACTTATTAGTAAATTACAGTTCCATAGAATTTGTACATAATTCCTTGAACAATTAATATTTTGTGCATAAAAATACTTACTATTAATAGTGGTGTATAACGTAGGCCTTCAGACAACATATTAAACACATATATCTCTAGGCTTTGCAGTTGGAAGATTTATTGAATTTCTTTTTTTTAATATCTAAATTTCCTTTTCCTATCTCTGATATTTATGAATTTCAAAAAAGAGAAAAATAGCAATACTAATTTGAAAATCATATACCCAATCTCCATAGATACACACACACACACACACACACACACACACACACACAAACACACACACACACAAACACACACAGAGGAATATGTATGAATAGTTTTTCCATTATGGTTAAATAATATGACAGTAATAGTTTTAGTAATATAAGATTCAGTAATATTAGTTTATCTTATACCTTCAAACATTTAGTGTCACAGGGAAAAAACTGAGTAAATATTTTTGGAGTCTCATTCTTCTAGATTGCTCTCTGGTTACTGGAAAGGTGACAGAATAAAATTCTTCTTTTAACTACAAATACAGGAGGTCCTGTTTTAATTTATATTATTCTCAACATCATCTCAGTCTTCTTCCAGCCTTCAAGATTGGCAATGTATATAGTATGTAAGTATTACTGACATAGAATCTGCAATGGTTAGAAGGAAAGAATATGTGACCCTTTTACCAGAAATCAAAACCAATAATACTACCTTAGATCTCTGTCTATAACTGAGGGAAGAACGCACTGGTTTCTAGAAAGGTCTATAGGGTTACTCATTTGGAGTTTCTGGATAACAGAGGAAATGATGACCTGAGATAATATCTGAAAAATTTCTAAAAGGCTCAGTATCATTTCCCAAATCCAGAGACTGATGTCTTGCCAGGATATGCTAAAAGTTTGTACCCAAGCTAAAGAACTCCTGATACTTCATAGGATTCAAGAGCTGAATGGTGAGCCTTTGATTGTTTAATGCCCTAGCAGCATTTTAAGCCAACACACACACACACACACACACACACACACACACACACACACACTCACACTCACACATATTGTAGATTTTAAGATTACATACCCATTCACCGTCATCCACAGCCACACACATATTTTAGGTTTACACACACACACACACACACACACACACACACACACAACACGCACACACACACACAAACACACACACCCCCACACACAAACACACTCACATATAATGTAGGTTTAAAGCATACGTGTGAACCCAAATCATGTATGTCCCACTAGGCTAAAGATTTAACCTAAAACAGTAATGATAAAACTAAGTTAAAAGCCTTTTTTTTTGTCTTTTCAATTTCTTAATATTTGGTTTATTTCCTTTTCTTCTGTAATTTGAAATTACAATGGAATTACAATATTTCTTCTTTCCATTTCTTCTCTCCAAACTTTTCTATATACTTACTTCTTTCTTTCATATTTATGTGCTTTCATCATTAAATGTTATTGCATGTCAATATGAATGTGTATATATATGTATATATATACATATATATACATATATATATTACTAGATTTAATCTGCTTAGTATTGTTGTGGATAGTCCTGGTCTTGTACTTTAACGCTAATTTTCTCCTGGAAAGCACTGCAGATGAGGAGTGAATCACATATACAAGTGCCTGTGAACCTTCTCCCCACCTTAACTTTTCAAATAAAGGCTAGGGTCTATGATTGGGCAGCAGGAGGGAAGGTGGAGCTGAAAAGTTTGGGGGAGAAGGGGAGAGAGAGAGACGGGGAGGATGAGGTGGAAGGAAGATGGAGCTGAAGCATGTGGCTTGGAGAAATTGCAAGTCATATGGGATCTAATAGATGGGAATAGAGTAGTGAAGTGGTATATATGCCCAATCAAGGCAAGTAGCTTGTATACTAATTAACTGAATTGTGAATTCATTGATTGGTTAAACTGGGTTACAAAATTACCATAACACAGTATGTATAATTTTACCTGCTTTTTTTTTAAAAGACTAACCTAACTGCAACACTGTCTTTGCCAGCGAGAGACAACTGTGATCTAGATTTTGTGTTTCTATATTTTCTATATAATATCTACCAGTCATTATATTGATTAGTTTTGTCAGTATATATGAACAAATTTATATAAATAAAATCATTTGTTCTGAAAAAATGAAGCAAACATCACTTTATGTATTTAATTATCATTCATCAATATTTTTAATGATATTGTTGCTCTGGAAACCTAAATTTGTACTTGGTAAGATATAGTGCTATTATTTCATAAATGTAGTATTGCTTTGGAATCTTAGGATGTCTCATAGCAAGTTTTTTCCCTTTGCTGGTTCTGTTTCTATGATGATCATCAATGTTCTCTACAGTTCATTCTCATCTATGAAAATCACTAAATACTTGTCATATCTTCAAAATTTTGCTCTTTTTGTTTAACTATTTAATATGAGACCATCCAAACAAGTGCAATCTACAGATAGTTTTTCTTACACTGTGATAGTCTATGTCTTTTTATTGCAAGCAATCTTCAGTACACCTGGCAAAAATGATCATATAACTCACACACACACATACACACACACACACACACACACACACACACACACACATGCACACACACTTGGCAAACACACAATAAATGGGCTATCATTTGAAATGTAGATAAGATATAGATGAAAAGATAGTAGAATGATGAGAGAAAGAGATAATAGGAAGCTAGATGATAGAAAGATAGATACTTTGATTGATAGATAGATAGATAGATAAATAGATAGATAGATAGATGACAGATTCATTCTTGTAAACAATAAGTATCCAGATATTTTCCAGATAATTATTACTGCTTTATCCTACTTGAGTCAATAAAATCAGAACACTTACTAGAACTAAAGAATATAATTAAGACTGATAGCAATTTTGTAAGAAATAGAAAAATAAAGATCAATAAGAGTCAATCAGAGAACATCACATAACACCAACCTGAAGGAAAAGTGTGGAGATTAGTTGTTTGAATATATAGAAGTAAATGGGTTGACAGTGTTCACAGAGTGTTAAGTTTCAGAGATATCTGTAGATACATTTGACTTTAAATTTCACCCCTCAGCATCTTTTCTGTGTGCAAAAACAAAAAACAAACAAACAAACAAAACCTCTGTTTTTGGTGGGTCTTCCAGATCTAACAGATTGTCAATACACAAACTTCAGACTTTGACAGTAGATATTTGAAAAAAGTCACTACTTCTCAATTCTGGTACAAGACTCGACTTCCAAATTAGAAAATCTGCTTTCTCTATCAATTCTGTATTATAACACATTAAGCATCATTCAGTATAAATGTTTAAAATATAGTTTATTGTATAATGCAGTTCACTCAGTCTTAAAGTTGTACCTAACCTTTTTTCACTAGAATAATCACAGAAGACTCACATTATATTTTAGACACATAGAAGAATGTTCATTAGTTTCTCAGTCTGGTCACTCTCTTGATTTCAAATCCTATAAATTTTTGTGAATGAAAGATTATGATTAAGTGCTAAATAGTATTAACATACCTCATATTAAGTAAGAATTGGACTAAAAGAAGAAATTTTACTGTTTAGTGAAAAATAAAAAATGTAAATACCAAATGCAATTTAATAATTCCAGAATGTTCATATGTATCAGCCTTTGAACTTATTCTTGATCTAGTGATACGGAACATCTTGATTAACTTTTTAAAGTTATGACACTAAATTTTAGTGTTTAGTTGTATCTTACTGTTCTATGGACTTCTTACCACCTGTTGAATAATTCAAAAGAATATCTCATGCAGTTCTGATCCAGAACAACAAACAAGTAAATAAGTCAATAAAGAGAGGCTCCAAATCCAGTTCTTCAGTTGCGTTGACCCTCTGAACACAGAGCCTGAATCTCACAGCATGTCTGCAAGACTTGAGAATCTGTAGAAAATATAAGCACACATAAAGGTTCATTAAAACTCTGAAGGGAATTGCAGTTGCAGTAACTATGATTTGTGGAGAAAATGGTATTCTTTTTCAATAGACAATTATTTGTCTTCTGAGAATACAGTTTCTGGCTAGATATTAGTCTCTTGGAGAGACTGAAGTCTTAGGCACAAGGTTCCATATCTTTGTGTTACTTAAGCTGTCCATTGTGAGCTGGGTATTTCCTGGCTTATGGAGGTTCAGAGTTGTCCACACCGAAGCCCACCACAGTTCAGTGACACTGTTCTTGGCTCTGCCCTGAAGGCATGATGTGACTCAAAATTTCAGTTCCTATGGCATATGTTTTTCTTATAGGAAAAAAAAGACAAAATATTTTAGCCTAAAAGGAAGATATTTTCACACATTATGTATGTGCTGCCAAGAGAGATTAACAGTATTAAATGTTAGAGATGAGAAGTTTACTGTTCAATATTGTAAAAATTAGGTCTCTCTCTCTCTCTCTCTCTCTCTCAGCAAATGTTGGACAGGTTTGTTGTAGCACATTATAAAAGATAAAAAGATACATGTTGCATCAGCTCAGAGGATTTAGCTGTGACTTCACTGTTCATGTAGTAACTAAGTTCATTTGGTTCATTATACATACCCTTGGGACTATTCAATGCAAGGAAAATGAAGTTAGTTAAGAGCTCTATTAAAACCATTCCACATATTTTCCAAACACTTCTTCAAATCTATATACTTTTTATCACTAATTGTTATTGCATGTATGAATGTATAGAAACCATTTTGTGAATATCACCTGCTTAGTCCATATAATGTTACTTGTCTGTCTGTTCTCAGGAATGACTGTGTACCCTGAACAATAATAGTGTGCTCTTCTCTAGGAAAGACCACCTCTTCTGCCTATAGTTGGTTCCACAAGGTTGATGTCTTACAGGCTTTTCTCCTTTTAGATTGGAATGTTCATTGCTATTGTCCTTATCCCACTCACATTTAGGAAGTAATGTTTGTGAGAGTCTATGGTTATATTTTCTGATGCTATTTGGAGACACAGTCTCATAGCAAACTCCCTGATCCTCTGGCTCTTCCAATCTTCTTCTGCCTTCTTTTCCTATTCTACAATGTTCCCTGAGGCTCAGGTGCAGGAGAGTTTTGCAGCTGTATCCATTGAGATTGTACTCCACTACTGCACACTTAGGGTTGTTGTGCCATACTGGCCATTGCTGTGGTTCATAAGCATCTTAATTGAATGGGGCTTTTGGTTATCTCCCTTCTTTGGGACCTTCCTAGTGCTTTCTGGTACTATGAAACTTGTTCTTAGAGAGAGGACATTCTAGTCAGTTCCAACTCAAGGAACTCAAAAATATATTAAAAAAACAAAAAGGAAAAGATTGAAAGTTTAATTTTTTTCTTTTGGCAAACGAGAATTTGTTATAGAGTCTTAACCCAAAATTTTTATTACCCAAAATTTTTTCTTCAGTGATGTTGTATGTTTCCCATTTTAGAAATGAAAGAACAGGTTTCAAATTATTACATCTAGTTTTGTATATGAAATCACATCTTACATTTAAAATTTCTCTTTATAGGAAAGACACGTTTCTATGAATACATATAATGTACAAATAAGTAGGTGTTTTATTAGTACATATAGTATATTACATATAATATATCAATAAGTAGTCTTTTATTGGAAAAAGAGAGAACACACATAGTCCATCAAGTAATTTTCTTCATTTCATGACATAAACATTTGGTTTCTACTGATAATTAATTTCTTCAAGGCATCCTTCACTTCCTTGTTTCTTAAGCTGTAGATCAAGGGGTTCAACATGGGGATGATCACTGTGTAGAAGACAGAAGCCATTTTGTCTGTGTCTAGCGAGTGGTTTGAACTGGGCTGCAAGTACATAAAGATGAGGGTTCCATAGAAAATGGTCACTGCCATCATGTGGGAACCACAAGTAGAGAAAGCCTTGCGTCTACCCTCAGCGGAACGCATCCTTAGGATGGCAGAAATAATGAATGTGTAGGAAATAAAAACAATGAGAAGAGAGGAAATAAACATGATGCCAGCACAGACAAAGATCCATAGCTGTTTAGAGTGAGTGTCTGAGCAGGTTAGCCTGAGGAGAGGCATGTCGTCACAGTAGAAGTGATTGATAGTATTGGAGTGACAATAGCAGAGGCGAAAGGTGAGGATGGCATGAAACAGTGCTACCAGGAAGCTGTAGCTATAGGGGGCAGCGACAAGCTGAAAGCAGATTCCTGGGGACATTAGGACCATATAGAGTAGAGGGTTACAAATGGCCACATACCTGTCATAGGCCATGGAAGCCAGAAGCAAACACTCAGCTGTCATGAAGGCCAGGAAACAGCCTAGCTGAGCAGCACATGCATTGAAGGATATCATGTTTTGTTTGTATAAGAAATTCCCAAGCATCTTGGGTGTAATGACAGATGAGTAGCAGAAATCAACAAAAGCCAGGTTGCTGAGGAAGAAGTACATGGGTGTGTTGAGTCTTGCATCTGTTCTAATGACCAAGATCAGTCCCAGGTTGCCAAGTGTTGTGAAAAGGTAGATGGATAAGAAAACCACAAAGAGAGGCATCTTCAGCTCCTCACGATCTGTGAGGCCCACAAGAATGAACTCTGTCACCTGGGTGCAGTTTATCTGAGCCATGAGCCTACATGAAATCTATGCAGACATCAATAGAAAAGATTGTAATCAACATTTTGACAAGAACATTTTATCTTAATGGAGTGGAACACATTACATTGTTAACATGAAAATTATAGTTGAATTTTAAACTGATTAGCTTGTTTGGAGTCAGAGGAATAGATGATTATGAGGAAGATATTTTCTGGGAAATGTTTCTCTCCCTCCAAACTGATAGCAGGATAGCAACCAGCTCACTGGTTGAGTCTCTTTCTGAGGTTTCCATTGATAATTTGCCACTCAAAAAAACATTAGTTTTTGAATAATTAAAACAAATATTTTTCAAAAAATATTAGCATGCATATAATAAAAAGGATTGTATTCCAAAGGCACCATTATGCTTATGTAACATAAACTACATTTTGTTTCCATGAAAACATACAAAATTCTCTTCTTTTATTCTTTATCTACTACATACCATAGAAAAATTATGATAGCTAACTACATGTTGGGAATCAGAAAGATCCCATGATTTCTAAAAGGTTCTGATCCCATAAAGGAAACTTTCATTCTGTGTCCTTGTCCAGAAGCAGAATTGGCAAGCCCAATCTAGGCCTGTAGTCACTGCTTGTAGTCAAGGTCACTCTTTTTTCTGAAATTGACTCTTTTCTGTGTTGTGGGTATCAGTTCTAAGGTCACCCTGTATGAGTATCCTGTGTACTCTTTGGAATTTGTCTAACTTAACTCTCTGCTGATCTTGGCCTATTCCTCCCTCTACAAATATTTCATAGGATGCTATTTTATTTCAATAACCTTGCTTAGAGTAAGTCATCAGCTGACACAAGACCCTCTGGTCCCAGCTATTGTATTGTGCCTCAATCCTAGATCTTCACACTGGATACCTTACTGTTTAGGGTCCTTAATCTGTGGATTTCAGTCACTTACATGTTTGTAATTGTCTTTGTAATGCATATGGGTAACATGATGACAAACACTATAATGTGCTTATTGCATATTTATTCCTGTTTGATTTTTGACAATAATCTACATAAAATACCCATTATACAATTGAAGAAGAAGATTCTCAGAACATTTCAGTATCTGACATAAGTTTTGAATTCAAATCTGGGCTTCTAACAAGGTCCAGGGGATCTCATGATTATATCTTCTTTATGGTCTCATCTTTCCCATCAGCAGAGCTCATCCTAAAGAGGACAGACACGATGTATACATAAAATAAAAGGATAGTCAGAAGGTAGGAAGGAAGGAAGGAAGGAAGGAAGGAAGGAAGGAAGAAAGGAAGGACAGAGGAAAAAAGGGAAGGAAGTGAAGGAAAGGAAGGAAAGGAAGGAAGGGAGGAAGGAAAGGAGTCTGCTTGTTGACTCTGTGAGCCTGCCCTCACGTTAATTCTGATTGGTGAATAAAGACTCCAATAGCCAATAGGTGGGTAGAAGAGACATAGGTGGGGTTTAGATTTCCTCAATTTGGGATTGGAGCTGAGAGGAAGAGGAAGAACGTAAAGGAGGAAGCAGAGGAAGGAGAAAAGGCCATGGGATAAGAGTCAAGAGAACATGGTTCTTATGGCTGCCCAATTGTAGCTAGTAGCACCCCAGATGAAACATAATAAACAGTAAGAAATAAGTTGGGCTCTCTATAGGAAAGCAGATTCTAACAGTATGGAGGATAGGCAGCTGCCCACCTGGCATGCTATTTAAAGCTTATTGTAAGTATAAAGGCTGTGAGTGTATCTTTCATTTGGGAACTCAATAACCAAAGGTGGGGTAGAAACCCTGGCCAGGATTTTTTACATTTCTGCTACAGGAATATATAAATAACAAGTAAAAATTTAAGCAGAAAGGAGGAAATGAATACGAAAAGAGCACAAGCAACAGTCAAAGGGCTACAAAGTATCTGGGCCAATAATTCCCATCATTGCATGTCTAAAATGTTTCTCTGATTTTTGTGACATAAGTTACAAAATAATTTTCATATGTAAGACATATTACATGCTCACACCCACTGCACTTATATTTTAAAATAACTCTAATTAAAAAGTACTATTGCTTCTCAAGTGACTTACTGAAACTTAAAAAGCCTTCTCACTTTTTATGTGACAGATATACAGAAACACACACACACACACACACACACACACACACACACTCACACATTCACACTATATGATGTGAACTAAATCAACTTTATTTCATCAGTATTGTACTTTAAGTGCAGTATCTTCATATATTTACTTGTTCTTTTGGACAATGTTCCTATTCACAAGATATATAGCATATGCTGTTGTACCTGGTACCTAATCTCACAGATCTCTCTCTCTCTCTCTCTCTCTCTCTCTCTCTCTCTCTCTCTCTCTCTCTCTCTCTCTCCCTCTCCCTCTCTCTCACTCTCTCGCTCTTGCTCTCTCTCTTTCTGAAAAGTTAAGATCAAATACGAGAAAATATAAATGGTGTTATAGACATCAACTTCGAGAAATATTATGCATACAACAAATTGTAGCTCCTGTTTTTCTTTCTGACTAGCATATTTAAGTAACTTAGAATAGTTACTTATGGTAAGATAATTTCTTTGTTTAATTTGAGATGTTTATAGGGAAAGTACAACATGATAGATAATTATTTTCAAAGTTTTCTATTTAAATTAATTTTATAAAGAAGAATTGTGTTATAGAGTTTCTACAGATGGCTTGATGCCTAAAGTATTTGCTGGGCAAGCTTTGAGTTCAGATTCTAAACACCCATATTAGAACCAGGCCTGATTTAAGAATCCACCCATAGTCCTAGCACAGACACAGGATGATGGAAGACCATCATTGACCAGTCAGTCTAACTCACACTGATAGCTTTAGATTCTCTTATAAATCTGTCTCACACACACACACACACACACACACACACACACACACACACACACACCAAAGCACTTAATCTTAAACTATCTTTTAAGATAGGCATATAGAATTTTAAAGGCATGGAGAAAAATACAGAGCAAGGGACCTTTAAGACTCATATATTTTACTTTGATATGAACAAACAATGGTCAATCATCAATTTAAGGAATCAATTTCAAATATGAAAAAGAAAACTGTGCTTTAGTTTGTAAACCTGCTTGATGATGGCATAAGGATATTTTTAGACATGATCAAGTATTGGAAATGTGTTATAAGCTGTCATACAACATGTAAAAATACTCAAACTTATACCTCATATAGATATGTGGCTGTCCAAATCTCAAAGGATTACTGAAATCACCGTTTCTCATTGCTAAAATATGTTTCAATAAAAGTGCAGCATAGTCACTCTCTCATAAGGTTTCATTACATATGTTTAATTCCTCCTTTTTTTTCTACCTAAGGCCTATCAATCTTGCTGGCAAAGTTAGGATAATTTGTTTTATTTCTTTTCTGAAATACTGTTTTACTTTTCCTTACACCTAGAACTTTTATCAACCCTTTGAAATTATAATCCTGTGTAAAAGAAGAATGTACATACATGTACTTACAAAATTGTATTTGTTTGAATATCATATATTTTTTAATATTGAATCAAAGTCATAAGAAACTCTTATCATCTTTAGAGAAAGTAGTACATATACCCACTTTTTTCTTTAGATTTCTACAACATGGATCTTCAGTAATTTGCCATTCAATACATGTAAATTGGACAAATTTCTGATTCTTAGTCTACATTAATATGATGTCTTGACACAGTCTCTCTTATACAAAAGTCAGTGCATTTATTTATTATTGTTTTATTTTTTAGAATTATAACACAGTGATATCATTTCCCACTTCTCACTTCCGTTTTCTCCCTCTAATAGCTCTTCTTTAAGACTTATTGCTCTTTTTTAAATTCATGGCTTGTCTTTTAATTAATCATTTAAATATATATATATATATATATATATATATATATATATATATATATTCCTAAGTAAATACAACTTGCTTTGTCTGTATATGTTTTCAAGGCTGACCATTTGTTACTAGAAAACCAATTTGTGTGATTCTCTGGAAAGACTATTTCTCCCCCTTTTAGCTCTACTTAGGTGGCTGAGGTTCTCTGTGTAGAGTTGAGGCTGTGTAGGGTTTTCTTTGTCTTCCTTTGCATGTCTGCTGTGTTTTTGTTACCATGATAATATAGCATTAAAAGTTGAAGCTATCTCCTAGTCTCAATAGAAGATGTTCCTAGTCTTATTGCTACTTGATATGCTAAGGCTGGTTGATATCCATAGGAAGCCTCTCCTTTTCTGAGAAGGGGAGGAGAGGTGTGGTAGGGGTAGGGGATGTGGCAGTGAGGAACTGGGAGGAGAAGAGGAAGGGGAAGCTGAGTTAGGGAGGTAAAGTAAATAAATAATTTAATTAATAAAATTAAAAAGAAAAATATTGAGGCTAGTAATTAAATTAGGACAATGCCATGCACCGGTAATTTTGTCCCATATTCGAAACTAGTTGACTTATTTATTGAAATACAAAATAGAGAGAAACTTCTTCAAGCAGAGATATAACATTTTCTTCTTGGTTAAACAATTATGATTTATAAAGGAGGAAAAATAGTGGAATTTTAAGTTGAGGCATAGGTACTGTTTCTCTAGTCTACACTGGCTGCTCTAAAGAAAAATGGGTATTAAAAGATAGAATGTATTGACATAGATTACAATCTTTCCTTTTATGTCTATTCCTTTCACAATAATCTGATAGGTTTTAGAAATCTCAAGTATTTTCCCAACCCAATTAAATTATATATTTTATATACAATTAAAGACATATAAAACTAAAATAGAATAAGGATAAACTTCATTAAAATTAATTTCAGGAAAAAACATTTTAAGTAAAAAGTTTCAGTCTGAAGACTAGTAGGATCTTCAATTTTAAATTATTTTCTTTATCACTAATGTCAAAAGCTGTCCATGGAACTTACTGGGAAAACACGTGGTTCTCTTTCTTCGGCAAATAATGTTTGGGAGGCAACAACCTATGAGCTTTTATTGGTGCCTCTATCCCAAAGGATCTATTTATAAGAATGATGTAAGAAAGATTATCAGGGAAAATTATAGTCTGTGCCCCATTGGCTTCTCAAGGCAGATGAAAGATAATTAATATAATTCTTTGCTTTATAGAAAACACAGATCTTAAACTTGATTTTATCACAACATTTCCCTAATGTTCTGATTTAAAATTGTCATTTTTCTCTGATTTCCACTGTCATACTATTGGTTGCTTAGTAACACTGTTTACACTTGTCATTGCAAAAAATATAAGGATTATCTTATGATAATTCTTGAAATTTGCATATGATTCGGAAGAGCTAAGTCCCAAGAACCTATTTCAGAGGATTATGAAACATAAAGCTTTATTCTTATTAGACAGACTGTTGATCATGGTTGGACAGATTATGCATGTGGATAATCATGTGGATTTCATAATAGTGGTAAAACCTATTTTTTGAGCGTATGAAGGATGGCATCCCATGATATAATCTTCATAAAGCTTTATAAATATAATACATCCATAGCATATAGATTAAAGGTGAAAAAAATGACATGATATAAGTCTCCTACCTAATTTAATCATTCTTCTCTACTAAAAATCAAATTCCATAGTGGTAAACAGAATGCCAATTCAAAATTGGATATTATAATTTTTAGAGTGTATTGTTTGTTAATGACTGAAAATTAAACTGAAATAAGCCTGAGTGATGCACATAATTATTCCATAACAATATGACTGAACTCTAGCCAGCTATCAACCTGATTTGTCCTAGATATTACATATTAGACAAAATTCAAATTTTGCAGACCATTTCTCCACTAGCCTTTCTTTAGTAGGTCTAAACTGAAGGTAATTGCCAAGAATCCCACGATTTCAAAATGATTTCAAAACTATTCTTATTATTCAATCTGTAAGTTTATGGTGGTTTTATTGTCCAAATTGTATAAAGACATCTCTATGAACAGAAGACAGTTTTCAATACAAAACCCTTCACTGAATGTGAGGAAAGGAACTAAAAATCTGCTTCCTTACCTTTTCAGATAAAATGCTTTTGAGGCTTCCGTATTTTAGAAGGCCAATAATAACTGCAGGTAGACAATAAGCCCAGGTATATCTTATCATTCAATAGGCAGAGGACAAAGAATGCAAGTTAGTTTCCTCAGAGAACTTAAAATTCCTAAGTGATGAAGCCAGTTAAACCCTTGGCATGAGGAAGGTAATTTTTCTCCCAGTTTTGACATGAAGTTAGAAGCCTAAATTTTAATGGCATGTTTTACTCCACACTGTGAACTTACTTCAGTAATAAACATATAAAATGTGATTTTTATATTTGAATAAAATACACTATGCAATAGAGATAGTACTCAATTTCCCAATTAATTGAAGATGAGCTATATGTGAAATTGTTTTAAATCCAATAGTATTCATTTTGAAAATATTCATATATTTGGAAGTAAATGCCTTTACCCAGTAAAGTGAGAAAAGTAAGATTAATTTATTGGTTGCCTCCAAGAAACACAGCTATCTTTAAAAAAAAAAACAAACAAACAAGCAAACAACTATGACAACAGAAGCAAAAACATTGGGAAGACAACAGGTGGAATACCTTTCCTTTAAAATTACCTGCAAGAGGTGCTGCACTCATTATTTTAAAGCCAGAAGAAATAAAGCATGTTGAGGAAAGGGCAGAGTTTAGAATTTAAAAGCCCCGGTGTGATATTATATGACAAAGAACCTCCAAAGACGCCACTAAGTTCATTTTCTATTGGCCATCTATGGCTGGGCATGTGGCTTACCCTTAAGCCTGATTTGTTTCCCCAGTGAGACTCACTTGGACAGAACAATTTTTTCATTTGCAAGTGATTATCTGTTGGAGATAGCTTCCAGGTTTGGGATGGGGGCTTGTGTCCAATATTTCTTTCAGCACTAGGACCCCATCTGGTGCAGAATCATGCATGACCTTTGCATGCTGCTTCAGTAGCTCTTTTGTATCTAGAAAGCCTTGTTTACTTGGAATTCTCTATCCTCTCTGACTCTTCCCCCCACCCCCTTAGCCATTTATGGAGCATAGTCTTTTTTTTTTTTTTTAATAGATATTTTCTTTATTTACATTTCAAATGGTATCTCCTTTCCCAGTTTCCCCTCTGAAAACAAACAAACAAACAAACAAACAAACAAACAAAAAACCCTGTTCCCTACCCCCTCCTCCTGCTCACCAACCCACCGTCTCCCACTTTCTGGTCTTCTTGTTTCTTTTTCTGTGGGGGTCTCTGAGTTCTGAGTGAAAGGATTTGGTAGAGATATTTTTATTTTTAATTGAATATAATTTTTGTAATTTTCTTTACACTACAGATTTTGTGTATATGCTCTGGCTTCTTGTTCTGTGTTTTTATGGGACATGGAGCATGAGAATGAGGGAGGCTCTACATCTATATCTGTTTCTTGTGCCTTTTTTGGGCTCTTTTCCTAATGTTCATTTGTATTATGCTGTTTCAATGTGTTTATTTTCTTTCCAGATAGAAGGGGAAGTGGGGAAGAATTGTGAGGAGTCAAGGGTGAGGAACTGCAATTGAAGTATATTGTATGAAAACATCTATTTTCAGTAAAAGAAAAAAATAGTAAAACAGAAAGAGAGAATATATAAATGTTGGTTTTAAAATGAAGAGAACTCTGTTGAACACAATTAAGTATATGAGATTAAATTCATTCTATCAATAATGGGGAGAAAAGTCTAAGAATATAAGTCTTTGTTTATTAAAAATCATTTTCTTAGTTCTTTAAATATTGAAGGCTGGTTTCTATTGTCCATGACTTTCTTCAGGGCATCTTTCACATCCTTATTCCTGAGGCTGTAGATCAAAGGGTTCAACATGGGGATGATCACTGTGTAGAAGACAGAGGCCATCTTATCTGTATCGAGAGAGTGGTCAGAACTTGGCTGTAAGTACATAAAGATAAGAGTTCCATAGAATATGCTCACAGCCATCATGTGAGAGCTGCAGGTGGAAAAGGCTTTACGTCTTCCTTCAGCTGAGTGCATCCTCAGAATGGCAGAAATAATGAACATGTAGGATACAGAAACAATCAGAACAGAAGAAATGAATGTGATTCCAGCACAGGCCAAAATAGACAGCTGCTTGTAGTGAGTATCTGAGCAAGTTAGCCTGAGAAGAGGCATGTCGTCACAGTAGAAGTGATTGATGATATTGGAATGGCAATAGGATAGGCGGAAAGTTAGAAGAGTGTGAATCAATGCCATGAGGAAACTGTAGCTATAGGGCACAACTACAAGCTGAATGCAGACTCCAGGGGACATTGTGACCATATAGAGTAGAGGGTTACAAATGGCTGCATATCTATCATATGCCATAGAAGCCAGGAGCAAGCACTCTGATACCATAAATGTGAGAAAGCAGCCTAACTGGGCAGCACATGCATTGAAGGATATGAAATTTTGGCTATACAAGAAGTTTCCAAGCATCTTGGGTGTAATGACAGATGAGTAGCAGAAATCAACAAAAGCCAGGTTGCTGAGGAAGAAGTACATGGGTGTGTTGAGTCTTGCATCTGTTCTAATGACCAAGATCAGTCCCAGGTTGCCCATTGCTGTGCAAAGATAGATGAATAGGAATACCACAAAGAGAGGCATCTTTAACTCCTCGCGATCTGTGAGGCCCACAAGAATAAACTCTGTCACCTGGGTGCAGTTTATTTGAGCCATGAGTCTTCAGGACATCTGTAGGTGGAGTAAAGAAAATGAGTTATTTATATTTTAAATGATATAAGGCCTTCTTAGTACTTTATTGTCTACTAAAAAGATATTTTGTCCTAATTTTTCCAGCATTGTAGAGATTGTTATGGTACTTGGATGCTGAATATGGGGTAGATAGCACAAAGAGTGAGAAACAATTAATTCATGTTGCAGGAGGGGCTTCACTTTCTGTAGTAGTGCTACCACAGATAAATTTTTCCTTCAGTGACTAACTTCTCAACCGTTCTCATACAACCAGTTCTAATTTATCTCAATTGACAATAAACAAAAAACAAGACATGAATGGAAAAATGGACCCATTGAAAATAGATGTCATTGGGGGAGGGGAGGGGAATTGTAAGGTGAGGATCAAGAGGAAATGAGTACAATTCATTCTATATAGTGGTGCATGCATTTAATTCCAGCACTGGGGAGGAAGAGACGGGAGGTAAGTTGGAGGCTCTACTTTTCTAAAGAGCAAGTTCCAGGACAGCCAGAGCTACAGAGAAGAATTCTGTACAGAAAAAAAGAAAAAGAAAAAAACTGAAGGCATCAGGTAATAAAAATTAAAAAAAGAAAAGTTATTTAAATAAAGTAATACTTCTCTTTTTTTTCCAAATCAATCATTTACTTAAAACTGAGCAGAGAAAAGTCCACATTAGACTACTTTTTTTGTTTAAATATTTTGCTCACTACATTCTTATAAATATTTTGTGATTTGTTAAAATGTTAGCCATGATTTATGTAATATATTTACAAAGTATACAACTTCTTCTGCAGTTGCAACACTGTTAGAATTTCATCTTGTTTTTGTAGTTGAACATATAGAAGTTCATATACCCATATGTAAAGGTAGAAAGAAGAGCTATCTGGGAAGAGAATGGGAAAAAAAAAAGCAACGAATGTTGATGAATATGGTCAAAGTATGCATAACACTGTAATAGAATTTTCATTTAAAAACAAATAACTTCCATGATGAACATATTCTAATATATAATTTACAACTGCTTTATTGCTCCAATAGTGTTATACAGTCTTGTATTTTCCCTTACTTATAGAAGTAATTTATCTTATAAACATACTCTAGCTTATAATACTACCTTAAAGATATCTTCATAGTGCAAAACTGAAAGTAGATAACATTACGGTAGGCACAGCAAATGTGTTCATTTGCTTCATTTTGTTTTACTGTCTTAATATACATACCCTATTTTATGGGTATTTTAAAAATGAAAAGTCCAAGATATAATCAGTGAAATAACATCCAACAATTGTTTTGAGTATCGTCATATCTTGAAATTATTTCTTATTCAAGACTCACACTTATATTCTAAATTGAATATAATGTGAAAGTCCTAATTGTGTAAGGCAATATTTGTTTAGAACATACCAACATATCTATCTACTCTTTCTTTTTCTTTTGTTTTATTGGTTTCTTATGAGAGAAAATCTTGTTGTTTAACCCATGCTAGTCTGAACTCTGAATTTTTAGATCAAGATCTCCTAAGTGCTGGAGTCATACTTGTGGACCATTTAATGTAATCTCTAAAGCACAATACTAGGAGATGGCAAAAGGAAATGGCTATTTTTGTAATTTAGTATTATTATCTGGAATAGCATTTATATTTGTTTTCCAAGATATCTGGACATTTTTTAATGGATCTATTAACAAGTCATATCCTTTCA
>JADRCD010222478.1:48661-72504 GCA_019843815.1 Montemys delectorum | reverse complement strand
CACACACACACACATGCACACACACACACATGCACACACACACACATGCACACACACGTACATGTACACAGACAGACAGACAGACAGATATACACACACACACACACACACACTAAAAATAAATAAGGATCAAATACTGAGAAATAAGAAGATAGAAATGAACCATGGTTAACACTAATGAGCTAAGAGCATCAGCCAAAACATAACCAGAGCCAAATGTTATTTTTTTAAACAAGGGATTTTTCCCAAAATTCAAAAATATAAAGATATCATTTTAAAGAACCCTGCTGGCAGGGCTATATTAATATTATATGAATTTTAGCATTTTTGTGAAAGTTTCCATATAATATTGAAGAAATTCCCCCAGAGAAGAATAAAAATTATACCCTTTTGCTCACCTTATGATCATACCAAAAATGTACTTGAAGTTAAAAAAAAAACACACTATAGTAAGAAGTCAAGCTGGGCATGACAGCATGCACTCTATATCCCAGCACTGGGGAGGCAGAGGCAGGTGGCAGAGGCAGGTGGATCTCTGTGAGTTTAGAGCGCAGGTAAAACACTCATATCTTTTTCTAACCCCAGGGATCAGTTACTTCTAAAAGATCACTTATGCTCAAAGCCGGTGTTGGATTCTAAAGAGCACATCTACAACAGTCCTCAACGAAAAGGAAAAGATCATAAGGAACATTTAACCTAGCTATGCATGGATCTGAAGACCTGAGAGACTCTCATGAGAGGAGAAGGGGGGATCCTTCAGACTTCTTCTCAATGGAGGAGGAATCCTTACAGGAGAAAAGCTTTACAACCAAATAAAAACACCGTATATATCAAGACCTGTGGGGAGCAACCTGAGTGTTACTTAAAACATACTTCCCTGGTTCAAATGCTTCTATAAGAAAATGAAAGGGCTGTGGGTAGTTCAGTGCCAGAACTCTTTTCTCAAATATGCATGGTTCAGTCCTCGACACTAAGAAAAAAAGGAGATGAAATGAGAAGGAAGGGAGATAAGAAGGGAAGGGGAAGGAGAGGAGAAAGCTATCTCTGTGTATCTGCTTGAATACAATAGAAGAACAGGGAAAATCCAAAGCGTGTAGAGGGAAGGAAATAACAAAGTTAAATGCCAAGAGCTGGAGAGATGGCTCACTGGTTAGGAATACCTACTGCTCTTGCAGAGGACCAAGGTGTGGTTTCCAGCTGCCATGTCAGGAGGCTCACAACTGCATGGAGTTCCAGTTCCAGGGGATCAGAGCCTTCTGTTGTCCCCACAGATACCTGAACTCATGTGGTGCACATAAATCCACACACATAAATGTGCACACATGCACATTTCCTTAGTTATGGCAACAAATGAAGTATAGGACAAACTCTCTAAAAAATGCAAAACAAATTATTTTAAAAACTGAGTTTTGATACAACATAAGATTTGATTCTCTTTATATTTTACAGAGTGGCACCAGTAACAGAACAGAATCAGAAACGAGAGAGTGAGGCCAAGACAGGTATGGGTTCTGGTAGCTCCAGTCCCAGGCCTTCGATCCCCAGCTGCCTGGCTTGGGGATGGTGCACTATAATGACATTTTAGAATCACAGTTCACACTCTGGTGAGTCCCCAGAGCCTGGGCTACCTTTGCAAGACCTGCCAAGTTAGGTAAGTGCCCTCAGTGAGAACTGGCACTATTACCTCTGCTTTACAGAAAGGGAAACCAATGTTTGAAAACTGTCTGTGATTCTCCCCAACTCTTGGACCATCAACTATTGATGATGAGAGCTTTCTCACTCCAAAACCTGCCTTCTCTGCCACCCTGCTCATCTCTGAGGGAGGAGGAAAATACAAAGCCCACTCCTACAAAGCCCACTCCAGGCCTGGATGTGTGTATTACTGTGTGGTGCACTGTCCAGCCAACGTTAGGGGAGACATGTCTAAGGTCAAACACAGAGCAGAAGAGAGGAGTAAGACACATGTGTGGAAGTTCCTATGCCTACTAATGGTCACCCAATAGTTAAAATCACAGGCTTTGGAATTGATATTTCCTACAGACTGAGTGTAATGCTGAGGTCTTTCAATGCCTCCAAGCATGCATTTTCATGGGTTCTATTGTTGTCTTCAACGTAGGCTGAGAACCTCAGGTGCAGACAACTTGAAATCAAATAGCTGCAAGCCAGCCGAAGCAGAAAGCCAATTCAGGCCACCTGATGCCAGCCTTGCCTCCTTCTTGAATCCCCAGGCCCCAGCTACAACAATGACTGATTAAATGCTGGAATTTGTTTCCCAAAGTTCTCAAAGCCAGCATGGGGAGATGATGGCTCAGTGGGTAAGATCCCTTACCATCTGAGTGTGAGGACCTAGGTTTGAATCCTCAGCACCCATGTAAAACCCAGGCAAGGCTATGCATGCCTGCAGCCCAGCACTGGGAGGAGGGAGGTGAGCGGATACTGGGAGCTTGTTGGCCAGCTGGTCTAGTCAGAGAGGCATGATTAAGATTTACTAAGAAAACCTGTTTCTGGAGATTATGGTGGATGGCTATAAGATGCCCAGCCTCCTCCTCTAGTCTTCCCATGACTGTGCACTAGTGTGCCCATACCTCATCTCTGTGCGTACCCACCCTCACATCCTCAAACACGTCTTTCCATTTCACTCACACAGATCCTCCTGTGGACAGACCATGAGTGCACTATACGAAAACTATTTTCAAAATTGAAATCACAGCACTTCACAGCACATGAAGATAGGAAGAAAATCAGTTAAAATAATTGGACAAATAGAACCGTAGGAAAAGTGAGGGGGGCGGGGGAGAAACATTCATGCTACCCGACTGCGGTAAGTCTAGCCTTGAACTTAATTTCCTAGGATTCTTGAAGTATCAGTGATCGCAGAGTAAAAGAACAATTAATTAGGCTGTTTGTTCTCTGTGTGTGAGTCGCTGTTGCCATCTACAGTTTAAGACGGGGCTTGCAACCCCACAAATCACCAATTCTAAGGCTCCTGGAGACGGCCATGCTGGCCCGGGGAGCCCAGGCCGAGCAACTGTTACCTGAAGAAGAAGCTCTTTCTCTACCACCTCTTCGGTCTTGCTGATGAGTCGCTTCTGCAGGGTGTGGATTTTCTGGATCAGCTCAAAGGTACTAGGGTCGCTGGCCTGTCCCAGGAGAACAGCAGGAAATAGCATCACTTTCAATTTCATCAGTCTGTGTGCAGTAATTATTCTTTTATTAAAATGCCTTTGCCACATGGAAGACCTAGTACACAAAGAATTAAATCCAAAGAGAAAAGGCGAAGCAAATGACCCAGCCACAAAGCTCCCAAAGGCAGACCACAGTCTCCCGCAGTCCTCATTGCGGTTCTGATTAACCCACAGATGGAAAGTGAGTATGTTTGTTCCATCAGAAAGAATGGTCCTGATCATCATGCAACCATGCATGATGCTTGGTGCTTTCCATGTAATATCACATGTTACATCACATGACAGCAGTGAGACCATGTCAGCCTTCCCCTTTTTACAGACGGGAGAACTTGGGAGCAGAGAAGCCATTTGCAAAGGCTAGGAAGGATCCAAGCTGGATTTGAGATGCGCCCTACTGCAAAGGCTATGATTTTCATTACGATGCTCTGGGCTTTCCATAGGGATAACTTCCTGAATTCACTCAGCCTTGGAATTCCCCTCAGGTCATTGTCAACCAGAAGATTCAATACAGCACACCATGGGGAAGGGTTCCAAGATGGGGCATCTGCGAACAGGAGGCAGCAAAACGCGGCTGTGGCCTTTAGCATTGAAATGGAACCATCAACCTGAATAGCTCTGATGCACCTTCTGTAGCTGTGTGTGTTCTACTCAGACAAGAGCTACAGGTATAAGCTGATCATCTGTCCTCGAGACTTGGAGCCAAAGCTTTGCTTTCAGCCACACTGACACTTGGAATTAATCTAGCAGCTGGATACTTTCAACCACCTCCCAGAGTCCTTCATTTTAAAAAAAAAATAGAAATTGACATGGAGTTGGAAATTTCCAAGATCTATGTGCAAACACGTGGAATAAAGACATGTGATGGAAAGCAGGTGCGAGACTTTAACTCCACCTCCCAGGCAGATCCATGTTAACACCAGGTTAGGAGGCTGTACCACTTTAGGCACTGCAGAGGGATAAAGAGGCTATTTCAATGGCTCCAATTCTGCTTACACAGCACCAGCTGATGCCCGTATAGCTGGACGGGATTTGGCACACATTCACTTGGCAGCCCTGGATATTGTTAAAATTCAGGCCTTGTGTTTACACAATTTTAAATGCATTATCTTTAATAGTTTCTTCATTAAAAGTAAATAAAAATAAAATCCTATTTGGATGATTTTCCACTTTACCCTGAACTTACTTGTGCTTTAGGCTTATATATCTCAACGTTTTAATTGGTCAGTTACCCAAAGTCTTTTCTAGTACCCACAATGCTATGTACAACTAAAGGAGAGGTCCGTCCTTGTCTTGAATAAGCAGAGTTTGTCTGTCACTGTGGTCTGCAGAGCTGGTAGTGATGACTAGCAAGAAGCCACAGAATAAAACCAGGAGCTGATTACCCATCCTCTCCAATGGGACTTGGGCTGTGTCCCCAGATCCTAAGAGAAAGGGTTTGACTAACAAAATTTAGGCCTTTAAAAGAGACTGGGTCTCAAAACCATATTTCCTGTAGGAAATGGAAGAATGCAAACCCAGTTGGAAAATGGCTAAGATGTTGGTGGGAGACATTGCTAAAGGCAATTAATAGTCAATGCAATCCCAAAACTGCCTGAAAAGCAAAATGCGTATCCATTAATGAAAGCAATGTACAGCTTCCACAGGGTCTTTGAGGGAACACGTAGGATTTTGTCTAAGATTTTAAAAACCAAACTCAAACTAACCATCTGGTTCTAAAACAGCCCAATTTACCTTTGATCCAGTCTTACCCCTGTAGGTGACAATTTTCATATAATCAAATCAAAGGAACTTCTCCACGTGCTTTAGGATAGGAGTGGGTGGAGAGGAGGGCTGGAGACAGGGAGGATGTGGTAGCAGGTGTTACCTCAAGCTTTCTCCATCTGTGCACGTTCATGGGGTTCTCCAGCTCCTCCTCCAGGGCTCGGCACCTTGTCCTCTCCTTCAGGAATTCTCTTTGCATGTGGTACAGCTCCTGCCTGGATAAGACAAGCTTGATTTTGAAAAGAACATCTCTTGAATGTGCTGTCTTTGCTACAGAGGGCTGGGGGGATGGTTCAGAGCGTAAGGCACTTGCCCTGAAACCATGAAGGCTAGAGTTCAATTTTCCAGAACCCATGTAAGAGCCAACCAGGTATGGCGACCTGCCTGTGATCCCACCACTGGAGAGACTGAGGCAGGAGATCCCCCAGCATATCAACTGACTAGCCAGTCAAGCTGTATCTGTGGGCTCTAGATTCAAGCAAGAGACTGATCTCCATAAATAAAATGAAAACTCATAGAGGAAAAAGGAAAACACTGAATACCAACCCCTGGTCCACACACGCACATGTGCACACTCACCTGTGTGCTCCATGCACGCATGCATATGACATGCATACCTATGCAAAAGTTAATGAATTAACTACTGTAGACACAATGTATCTGGTACAAAAAGCTAGAAGTAGGAAACTAGTTAGCACTGAGAGAGGCCGGCTTCCCCAACCTAGGCAGGTGACGACAAAGGATGCTAATTCATTTGGAGTTCAAGAACTGCCTTAGCTCTGAACCACAGCAGCCTTTAGACTCTTGATTCTGAATGTTCAGGGAATTTAGAGGCCTATGAAAGCAACCAGGTGGGGAAGTGAGTCCCAAGAGTCCCAAGACACATTTCAGTGTTTCAGTGGAACTGTCTCCAGGGTACCAATCAGTGAACGCTATACATTGCAAGCTCCACACCTGACAGCAAGTCAAGGCACAGGCACACAGGCACAGGCAAGAAGCCAGCGTCACCTATGGCATCTTCACTGTACAGCATCCCTTTGCCTGGACCCATTCACTAGAGGGCTTCTGCTCTATGGAATCTGCTGCAGGGCCTGCATTCCATAGGTGTAAAAGGCCCTGCAGGCAACTCTGATGTGCAAAAGGACATGGAGACGCTGAGTTTGGAGGTCTGAAGATATGAAGCACCTTATGTCCCACAGCCGTCAGGCACATGGGGCTGGAAAAAAAAAAATCCTGAAACCCCAGCTTTGTTTCAAATGCATCTCTAAAACCCTCAAGTGCCTCTAGTTAGTAGGTAGACTGTCACGGCCATGCTCAGGACCCCAAGTCACCCCATTCACCGGAACCTTGGTTGGGAGAAGGGGAAGAGACGAACGTCTGCTTTGACTCATGTAATAAAGACATTGCTATCTGTCCGCATCCGCTGTGGGTGTGCACACTTACTAACGTGACGCTATCTCTCTGACTTAATTGCTTCATTTAAACCAATAATACAACTTCCCCTCATTAACAAGACAAACCATTAGAATTAACTGCATGATGTTCTCTCAACGGGGAGTGCAGAACAAGCTGCTTAGAATTAAAAGCATATTTTTAACACTTTGTTTTTCTAGCGCATCACTGGAAGAGAAAGGCAGAGGTACACGCTCCCATATTTGAGCACTCACCGTTCAAGGGACTCTGTGAGTCACGTCACCTTTGTTTCTACCTTTAACGGTAATTACAAGCCCAGACTTCAGAGACATTGAGCTATTTGGCCAAGGTCACACAGCTGGTAGACAGCAAGGCTGCTTTGCCTCCGTCCTTTATGAGACGTTCCTCTCCTTGGCCAGGGAAATAAAATCCATTATCAACAAACTAGTATTATTGACTAGGAATGGATCGAATTTGGTCCTTCTTGTGTGCCATAAAAATAACTCAGGGCTGACAAAGAGTCTGGTCCTTAAGATTATTCAGTGGCCACTTAGAATGAGACCATTTTTCTCCAAAACATCAATGATATTCTCTCTGAGTAATAAAGTTATGGGTGGTGTTCCTAATCCCTTTTTTGTGTTTTTCCTGCATTTCCTGCATTTTCTACAATGAAGATGGGCTACATTCATCATCTGAAAGACAAACAAGCACAAAACCAAAAGCGTTTATCCATCTTTGATTGTGGCAGACTCACAACTCCAGCATCTGAATATCAGAAGTATCTTTTCTTCTAATTAGCACAAGAAGCAGACCCGAACGGCATCCTTCTCCTGACAGTGAGAGTCACCAAGGAAATGTCAGAACTCTCCTTCAGTTCCCTTTGGTGGCCCATAGGAAACATGTTTTTCCAAAGAGAAAGCAGATCCCGAGTGGTGCCAGTTTTAAAACAAGGAATTCAGTGAGCTAAGGGGAAGCTGTAAAGGAGGAGTCAGGAGTCAGGCAGGAAGCTGGCTGCCTCATAAGGAAAAAGATTTACAGAGAGGAAGAGAATTAAGCTTTCCACATCTTTCCAGTCTCTACATTAGTCCCAGGAAAACCTGTGCACTAAAGCAAGATGGCACTTGAATATTGGTGCTCCATCTCTTGCATACTGCCTGATTAAAAGAATTCCAAAGAACTCGTTGAGGAGGAAAAAACTTCTGGATTGTCGCTGGTCTGTTTGTGTTTATGCTTTGATTTGAGTTTTCCTTTTGAAAGAGGAAACTTTATGGAAACATTCTTATTCAATGACCCTTTCATCCTGTGAAGTCTATGTTTTGGTTTAGTTTGGTTTGGTTTTTTGCACAATTTGCTAAAACACACACACACACACACACACACACACACACACACACACACACACGGCACTTTGTGGGGTCTCCCCGAAAGCCCCCATGACCTCCTTTTACCTGAGCTCCTCCACGTTAGCCACACTCCTAGCAAGGATCCCCTTCTCCCTGCGAAGCTTCTTAATCTCCAGTTTGAGGATGCGCATGTCCTCCACCCGCTGGTTGTACTGGGTCTCGCCTTTGTTCAGCACTGACTGTTGGATCTTAATCTTCTCATATAGCAAGGCTAACTCATCATTGCGACGAACGAGTTGAGACCCCAGGATGTCTCTCTCACTGATGACCTGGAAACACATGGCCACTTGGAATGAAAGAAAGTCTCTCTTTTCACCATGACAACAGCATCCACTTCATCCACAAACATCTATTTGAGTGTTCCCACAAGCCCCACAGGGAGGACACTGGCAGCATCCCATAAGATACTCGACATGCCACTCCTCCAGTTGCCATAGCCACGGTCTGATGACCCAGTAATGCTTGGCCTGAAGCTATGTCCTTCTGTTTGTTTTCCCCACTATGTTTTTTTTTTATTTTATTTATTTTATGTGCATGGGTGTTTTCCTGCTCCTTTGCCATGTATCGGGTGTGTGCAGTGCTCACAGAGGCCAGAAGAGAGGAGAGCATCAAATCCCCTGGGATTGGGGTTAGACAGCTCTGAGCCAGCATGTGGGTTCTGAGCATTGAACCCTGGTCCTCTGGAAGAATAACCAGTGCTCTTAACTACTGAGCCATTGCTCCAGCACACCCAACCCATTTATTTATTGGTTATTTTGTTTATTTACATTTCAAATGTTATCCCCCTTCCTGATTTCATCTCCAAAAACCCTCCTTCCCACCCCCTCCCCCTGCTGCCACAGGGTGCTCTCCACCACCCATTCACTCCCACCTCACCGCCCCAGCATACCCCTATGCTAGGGCATCAAGCCTTCACAGGACCAAGGACCCCTCCCATTGATGCCAGACAAGGCCATCCTCTGCTATATATGCAGCTCGAGCCATGAGTCCCTCCATGTGTATTCTTTGGTTGGTGGTTTAGTCCCTGGGAGCTCTGGAAAATGTTTAAATTTAAACGCTTTTCTGGTAGGTCAGCTCTTGAAGCAACCAATTAAAGACCAGCCTGGGCTACATAGGAAGACCATTTCAAAAAAATTAAAAAAAAAAAATTCTAATGGTAAAATTATACAGTTGAGTTTCTATCATTTAATTATGAACAGCAATTGTATATGAACAACTATATTCTATGAGAGCTTAAGTTCTCTGAAAACAAAGCCAAGTAACTGATACCAAGAAGTGCTCCTGACTGAGTGGAATGGGTGACTATTTTCCTGTCAGCCCACGACTCGGCTGCTCATCTTCAAACATGGCTGGCAAAGGGCAAAGGGCTCACGGTTGCTAGAGGGGTGAGGGCGACAAGGAGCTCCTACCTGGTCCAGTTCCTTCTTCTGCCTCACTCTTTCCCCGTCAGCCTCGGCAATGATGCGCAAGAGTTTCCTCTCTTCCACCTCCTGCTTCTCAATAAAGTGTTTGGTCTCCAGGGCTTGCTGCCTCAGCTTCTGCAGCTCGGCCTGACAGAGGACAGACGATTCGGACACGTTGCATGTAGGAAAAGCCTTAGCAGGACGCTGGGCTGGATTTGGCTGCATGGCCTTGTTTCTAATGCTTTTGTCTCGTGTCTCGTTTAGCGGAATCCCAGCCCTATCACAACCCAAACAAGCGTAGTGTGTGTGTGTGTGTGTGTGTGTGTGTGTGTGTGTGTGTGTGTGACCCAGCAGACCAACAATACTGATTACAGTGATCCAGCTCATTCTGGATGTCCTACCACGTTTCTGTATAAGTATAGAAGGGAATCCCCACCCCAACCCCCATCACAATTATCTAGGAACCATTCAGGAAGAAGACAGGGGAGGTCTCTACACGTACCAGCTTCTCTAGTGGCCTACCGTAACCGGTACACTTCCCGCTAGGAGAAGGCCCACTGGGGTGGGGGAGGGGGAAGTGAGCTAAATTAGTCAAAAAAATAACAACAAAGCATCTCACTCGTAAAACATTTTGATAGGACAGAAGGAATGCTGTGATGTAGAAAACTCTCTAAGACATCTCCAACGCAGTCATGAAGATATGATATACAGGCAGGATGCAAATTACATGCACACTGTTGAGTCCAGGCAACAGTTTCCAGGACACCTTTCATTACTTTTGTGTCTGTGAATGTTTAGGGTGGTGTGTGTGTGCCCATACTCATGTATACAGATGCATATTTGTGTAGAAGCCAGAGGTCAATGTCATGTGTTGGTCTCTTACTGGGTCCTAGGGCTCAGCGATTTGCCTAGGCTACCTGGCCAGCAAGCCCCAGGAAGCTATCTGTTCCTAATTCCTCAGACCGGGATTCTCTATGTGTGCTACTATATGATCAGTGCTCTGTATGAATGCTAGTGATCAAAGTAGCGTGCTTGCACAAGAAGCTCTTCCCTATTTTCCCAGCCTGCTCCTACATGCACACGCGCGCGCGCGTGTGCATGCGCGCACACACACACACACACACACACACATAAAATATTTTTCCTATCGTTCAAACAGTGAGATGATATTCCAGGAAGCCAAAGAAAATGTCATCACTGACCAGAGACCTCAGGGATGCTTTCTCAGAGAGCTTACACCTGAGTCAAGGTTAACTGGAGAATAAGGAGAGGTTAACTAGGAATACAGGAAAATGGGGAAAGCAGCTGTTAAGTTAGAAAGGAAATTTTCTCCCTGCAAAGCCATTTCCATCTACTGCACAGCATGCAAGTGACTTACAATATCCTAGGCATGATACTGTGTCCCACACAGAGGCGGAAGGAAGCACATCATTTAGCCAACCTCCCCGAGTCAGTAAGGAGTGGTGTTGAGTTATCCAAGCAGGATGTTTCAGTGCAAAAACCTGTGCTCTGTCTACTGCCTGCATCCAAGCGTTACAGATCAAATACGGAAGATGAGTAAGGCAGTATTCATTACCCACGGAAGATGACTGACGTAACCAAGAACAACATGAACATGCCATCTGCTGCTGGAGACGAGGGCGGGTGGGAGCACACAGAGGAAGGAGTTTATATGCCTGCTTGAGGTTGACAGGGAAGAATGAGTCAAGTCCTTGGCAGGTGACAGATGATGCCCAGCTGGAGAGGTGTGTGTTGGAGGGAGGCATCCAACAGTCAGGGTATATGAACTAGCTCGGGCAAACGGAAACATCTGGTGTGTTGAGTAGACACAACAGCGCCCCACATGGCTGGATTAAAGGGATAGATGGGGGGGGGGGGTGTCAAGAAGAGAGGCTAACAAACAACTGGGCAGGTCTGGAAAGGGGTCCTCTGACTGAATACACTGTGGAGATTACGAATCAAGGAACCAGTGTCCCCATGTTAAAGAAAAGAAGGATGTGTCTTAGGGAGGTTCCATGCTGGGCCAGAAAAGGTAAGCAGGAGCACTGACCATTTAGCTCAAAGGACAGGAATGAGGAGGGGTTTGCCACACACACACCCCTGTGACCCCAATTGCAGGGGTAGAGATGGGATGATAGAGGCCTCCAGACTGGGTGAGTGTGTGTGTGTGTGTGTGTGTGTGTGTGTGTGTGTGTGTGTGTAGTTTAAAACAAATGGCAGTGCAAAAGGCCCCACACCTGAGCTTGTCAAGATAACGGGAAGCTTAGGGAGCAACCCGACTGAGGTCAAGGGCGGATTCCAGCCTGTGAGGGCCAGAAGTCCACACTGCAGCTTACATAGCACTAAGAGGTGTGCACACCTACTATTGGGTGTATGGGGCATATGAAATGCAACCAGCCCCTATAAAACCAGGGATTTCTTCGATGACAGTTTGTGTGTTCATTCATGAAATATGTTTTGATTCAGGGATAAGCAAAAAGAAATACTGGTCTCACATTTACCTCTGGGGGGGCGCATGTTAGGAAAGAGAGTGAAGAACCAGTTTTGTTGGGGGGTTGTTTGTTTTTTTTTTTTTTTTTTTTTTTTTTTCTGCTTCTCTAATCATTTCAGGTGGCGGCAGCAAAGACAGCAATGAATTACCTGTTTGGCTCATGCCTCCCTTCATAAAACTTTCATTTTCCCGTATCTGCACACTCACTTCTCTGTTCCTAAGTGCCAAGAGCGGATCAGAATCCATCAGCAGAACAAAATGAAACCCTTGTTATATTAAAATGCAATCAGCGGTGTGTAAAAGTATCTGTCTAAAATGTAAAACCAGCCATGCGCCTGGCATCGCTGGGCGCCTTTTTGTAATAGATCAAAATTCTGAATGGTCTCCTTATGTCATAAATTTATGGGCTGTAAACAAAGACGTGGCACTAGGCATTGGCGGCAAATGTTAACATCAACAAAATACCCAGGGCCTGATACATTTAGCAGTTATAAATCTCAACTACCTCTCAGGAAGGGTGACAACCACTACGTACCCTGAGTAGGATTAGAAGATTCTGCACCTGCCAGAATGGGTTGCTGCTGACAGGAGATTATAATGAGATGACTGGACACACCCTTCAGTAGCTACCCTTGGGATTAGACAATGTAGCAACCAGAGTTTCTGGACTGATTATCATCAAATATGACTCTGAGCATAGTGTCTCAAGAGCCAGGCTTAGGAGAGTCTCACAGGCTCGTGCAGGAACCACCTGAAGTCTTCAGCCACGGTGTAATGAGGCTCCTTCCTGCCCCTGTGGGTGACAGCTCCTCATTCATGTCCTTAGTGAAGGAATCACTAAGTGGAAGGATGTGGTACCCTGAGGCCAGTCCCTGACGTGCTACTGAGCTCAGGAGGCAGAGAATTTGCTGCTGCGTAATTCACGGGGAATCAGAGCGCTTGTCAAACAGATGCGGGATGATTGGGAAGAGGCAAGACAGCACAGCATCTGAGCCTTGTTAGGACAGGAAGGCAGACATCCCAAATGAGGTGGCTCCCTCGGTGTGGATGAAACAAGACTGGAACTCAATGAACAGACAGATCCAGGTAGAGCCTGAGCTGAAGAGATCTCTGGCATGCTGTCAGAGGTGTGCCGTGCTGACAGTGTCTATGATCCCGAGCCAGTAGGAACCGATGACAACAGAAAAGAGGAAGAGAGATGCAAGGAGCAGAACTGTTCAGATGAGAGGGGTGAGGGGGAGTGAAGGGCCCCCTATGGCAACTGTCTGTCTGGAGGCTATGGGGGCAGTGGGATGGGTTGTCCTATAAAAATGCATCTTGTGACCCACTGAGCCCATCAGGCCCCTCCAAAGGGACTATGTACCCACATAGTTTTGTAGAATAAAAACATAAATATCTTTGGGGGCAAAGTTACCAGAATATCTGTTCTTTCCTCCGAGGTTTTTGTTCTCAAATCAAAGATGCTTGCAACCCAGAAACCTGAGGAAATGTGATTCCAATTCTTCATCATCATAACCAGACAACTGGCTGGGACTCTACATGTGAGCTGCATATTGTTCCAAGGGAGGTCAAACAGGCTTCACGCCAGGCCAGAATTATCCATATGCACAGCGCCATGACAAGTTACCCTCAGATAACCTCAGATAAGAAACCAACCAGGCATTCTTTCCCTGGTCCTCATCCCTGCCTCAGAGAGAAAAGCTGGAAAAATCCACCTCTACAACATTTCCAAAATCCTCATGCTCCTATAATCAGTGGCCAAAAACCGTCCACTCCAAATGAGATTCCTCATTTGGAGTTCACCTCCAAAGCAGAAGCCTTTTAATCAGCCCGCCGTGTCTCCTTGTTACCAACTCTGCTTGCCTGGACCTGCTGAAGAACACAACCTACTGCCCTGTGTTTTATTCTGACACTTTATTGGCATGATATTTGCAGATGCCTAATGATGGAGGGTACCTTTGGAACAGATACTATCTAACCACAAACTCAAAGGAACTGGATGTCACTGATCTTTCGTATGGGATACTGTTCATTCTGGAGTGAGAGTTTGTGGGAGGCACTTAGTTCCAGCTTGGACTCCACTGTGGGCTGATGGTTAATCTTCTGAATTGGGCACCACTTGGGAAGTAGAGATGAGAATCAATGCATCGTCCAAGAGAAAGAGATGATATACCAATTAGCAAGGCTTATTACCCTAAAGCCTTGCTAATGTGGTCCAAAGGCCCTGGTGCAGCAGGGTTTATAATGAGATTTTTCTCATTTGTTCAACAGTGACTAAACCCCATCCTGCTACTGACTCCGGGATAAAACAGACTGTCCCCTATTTGAACTACTTTTGAACAAGAGTAGATACAAAAATGCAGGGTAGTTCCAAATTTTGTAAAGTTCTTCATCTCTCAATAAACTTTCATAAAGAGTTTTCCATTCTTTCCCATGAGCTGGAATGATGGAATGAAAGCCACAGATAAATATATCAATTACCACATCCTTTTCATAAAGGCACTTTTGCTACAGCTTAATCTTTCTCAGGCTAAACGTTCTGTAAATTAATGCAATGCAACCGTTCCGTTCCCATGAAAAGCTACCATTAGAGTGCCAAGCCCGTTGTTAAATTGAGAGTGTGTATTTCAAACTACGGCATGCTAGAGTCAAGGAAGCATCGCGCTAAACCTGGGCAGTGCTGGATGCAGTTTCAATACCGACCATGTCTACCTTGAAAGCTACTGTTTGCAGAAACCATGGCACTCTGTCTCCATCTTCCTGTAAAGGGGCAGGTGGATCTGAAGCAACCGTAAGTATTATGTTATATATTTTTTATATCAAAACTCCATCACTCTCTTAGATGCTCCTCATTTTAGTTCTTTGGTCAGGTGAAGTAGAAGGGAAACCTCTCTTATATTGTGTTAGGATACACAGAGTTTTCTAAACTAGTAGGTTTAAAGGCCTTACCGAGTAGGATGTGGAGGTACTTGCCCATAATCTCAAACTAAAGTACAGTCATGAGACTCATGAGTTTGAGGCTAGCCTGGGCTACTTAGCAAGACACTGCCTCAAAGAATCAAAAGCTAGACATATAGCTCAGTAGTAGAGTGTTTGCCTTGGATGTACAGGGGCATGGGTTCATCCCTAGAATTCTAAAAATAAAGCAAATAAATAAACAGGTACGTCTTAGTGATATCTGTGGAGACGGGTGTTCCCTGAGGGGGAGGCTGCAAATGTTTCAGACCCCCAGATGCAAAGTCAGCTGTGAACTTGGGCCTGGTCCAGAGCATTCCAAGTGAGGAGGAAGTTCTAGTGGGTACCAATCTTACAGACAGGAAAGACACCTGAACACAAAGGAGTGGCAACTGGGGACAGACAGACAAATATCCAGAGTGGAGTCTGGGAGTGTTGGACATGGGTTCTGAATGCAGATAGGTGGTAGCTGGCCTATAATGTCCAGGACTTCCTGGACACTACCAACCTGCTAGCTTCTCTCCCCACTGAGGTACAGTAATCATCAACGAGCTAGGAGCAGCACATCTCTACCGCTCTCCTCTCCCACTTGACTGGGACCACCTCCTGTAAGGAGACTGGTCCTGTGGTGACAAAGGTGATCCTCCCAGCCCCCTGATGCTGGTGGCTTCTGGACTTTGGTGCCTTCCTTGGTCCCCTCTCCCTGCCTTCTGCTGCTTTCGGCGAGCGGAAGGAAGCTGCCTGTGCCCAGAAGATGCCAGCCCCAGCTGCCGCTCCAAGCTGTACCTTCAATGTTTCTTTCTCCTTTTCGATGCGCTGCTGCTCCAGATGCAGCTTCACGAGTGCAGACTCCTTGGCAGAGATTTCTTCCTTCAGCTGGTCCACCTGATGTGTCATGATCTTTAACTTCCGCTTCATTTCTGTTATTTCATCCTAACAAAAGGAGAGGGGAAAGGTTGGGAAAGCCAGACGAGCAGACGCCACCCTCCACGTGGACATTCGGGGTTTATTTAAGAGCTTTCTCAGAAGAATATCTTGACCAAATCTGACTAGGCAATTCCTTTGGCTCTCGCGTCCAGCAACATCAAAGTACTTAATGGAAATGGCACAGAATAGACTCACGGAACACACACAGCCTATAAACAGTGTCATATGCAGCACACATGTACAAGCACATACAAACACACATGCACGCATGTAGTCACACAGGCGCACATGTACACACATGTGCATACACACACACAGACACATACACACAAACACACATGCATGCGCACATTTGCACACTACCTATCCTTTGACTAAGAAAATTAGGAGCACACAAATCATTACAAAGATCTCAGAGCCAAGTTCTGCAATTAAACAAAGAAAATGTATACAACTGCAGTCGGGGCCTTAGCAGCTACCACCAAGCATTTTAAAAGCCTACCCATAGTGCAATGGCAATCCTACATGACAATTTAAAGGAGGCTGAGCTCTCCGTGTCCTATTGAGTGACGTCACTCCCATTTCCGGCAACCCAACAGTGTGTATAAACGCGTGCTTTCTCAGCTGGATTGAACAGGATTTCTTAGTCTTGTCTAGTGCTGCCACAACAACAACAACAGAAAGTGCTTTAAACCCAGTGTGGAGACCAACCAGACTAGAAAGGCGCAAGCGAGCGAGCGGGCGGGCGAGTGATGGCTCACCTGAGCCTCCACCAGGTTCTTGCTGTACAGGTTTCTGTCTGACCTCACAGCTTCATACAGGTTTTGCTGCTGTTTTAACTTAGTCTCCGATTCGGCGATTTTCTTCCTGTAGTCAAAAATCTGTATTTCTCGGACTTTAATGTCTTCCATGTTTGCAAGGACCTGGGGGAGAAGAAAACATTTGAGCACAGTTAAACAGTCCATCTGGACTTAAGGGCTTGGGGGGAATGAGGGGTTTTGTTTGTTTGTTTGTTTTATCTAAGAGTGGCTGCTAGAGACACTGGCACTCAGAAAACTGGAGAGACCATTATCACTTTGGCGCAACGCAAAAATGAAGGCAGGCCATGTTATACACATGACACGAGCACTCAATTACAAAGCCTTAACACAGATATTTTCAAAGATAATAAATAAGGAAGTAATTCCATTCTGGAAATGGCTATTGATCATCCCACACAAAAGCAGGGTGGGGTGGGGTGGGGCATGAATCTAACAGATCCTCATAGGTAGAGCTCAAGGAAAGATAAGAGAGACCTTAGTTGCTTCAAGACTGCCTGCTCCAATCCACTGTGAGGTTTTCTTTGTACAGCGACCTTTGCTTGATAGCCATGTGACAGAATCTTGCTAATGTCAAGCCCTTTCCATTAGGGAAGCTAGGTAGACTTCATAAAAATGCAATCAACTACACTCACGACACTTCCAGAAAGGACAAAAGGCCACATCACCACATCCCCTTCACAAGGATGAGAATCAAGGGCCTGAGACCCCGGCCTGATCCAATCTCTCTCCAAGACTGGTTCCTGAAGAAGAAATTCCCTAATTATGGCTCCACTCCACCGGCCCCAGAAACTGACTCTTTCTAAAGGAGAAATTGTTTTTCTTAATGCCTTTAAAAACTTTTAGCGGAGGGAAGACAATCGGTTAAACTACAACATGCATGAACAGCTGCAGCCCATGAGTAGACAAAGGTTTGACCGTAACAGAGCATTCTAGTGAACTTCTCACAGCTCACAGTGAAAGGGTCATGGCAAGAGATGGGAGAGTGGGGATGTGCTCCAAGAACATGAGCCTAGAAGCCTGGAAGCGATGTTTTTGCTAGCACCTAAAGGTGGGACGGGACCACACAACCTTTGCCAGGCTCATGTTCCGGAGATCCAGGCATGTGCTATTTGTGACCAACTTGTCACCGAGTTTCTGCACTATGGATCCTTTCTTCCCCTCTTACCCCCACTGTGGAATTAGGGTTTCAGAAAACACACTCCCGTAAACCCCTTTGCAGTGTTTCCCCATCAGGCCTAACAGTGGCTGTGGCTCAAAACACGTAGGCGCCTGTTGAGAGCTTCCTGCGGGGAGTTAAGGTGAGATGAGCTTTACTATGTGTCTTTCTGCATACGTAAGTCCGTAGTGTTTTTCCAGAATCAGCTCTTTTCTTATACTTAACAATAAAGTGCTCCTCCGAAAATAATGAATTTCCTTGTAGTAGTCCCAATGCCATCATTTACATTCGATTCATAAACGTGAAGTGCACACTTTTTTATTTATTTATTTATTTATTTATTTATTTATTTGGGCCATCTCACTCTTCATCCCACATCAGCCTCTTGCCCCCAGAAAACATAAAGAGGTTAGCAACCTGGTGTGTGTCTTTCACGTTTTTGAATTTTGCATTCGGGTTTGCTTGGATCTACAAACCAATAAAAATAGCTGCGATAATAACTCACAGCTATCTGCTATTTTCTATGTCCCTGGCACTTTACCTGTTTCAATTCATTTAAACTTCATTGATGTCCTATAATCAGAAAAAAAAAAAAAAAGAGGTCAAAGAAGGAGTGTTCCCGAATGGATCCAACCAGGGAGGCTGTAACTCGGGATCCCCCGCCATTTTGAATTATTTGCTTTGGTGTTTCCACTCTTTAAGCTAATGACATCTTTTTGTACAGCCCCACGCCCTTTGCTTCTTGGCATATGAGAGTTACATGTGAAAACCCTGCCAGCTGGCTCTAGTCACTCTCTTGAATATCCTGAAGCGTGTGTGCCTGCATCGTCTCATAGCCAACTACACGACGATGAGCGATCACTTGGTGGCCTGTTTGCTGCGAGGAGCCAGGCTGCAGTGACCATCCTGTATGAGGATTCCCATACCCTGGCACTCTCTCTTCTGGGGAATGGATTCCCAGGAGTGGCATAACTGGCCCAAAAGACATATATATTTTTAACTTTAATACATATTGCTAGATTGCTTTCCAAAATGGTTGTAACATTTTACATTCCCACACCGCCAGCGCCACTTTCCTTAATAGAAAACTACCTTGGCTGTTTGAGAAGAAACCCTCTTTGGTCAAACTAGATGACTCTTTCAATGTGCTATTGAGTTTAGTCTGTTAAAATTTCATTTAGGACCCTACCTGTGGATTTTAAGAGGTATAGCCCGCAGCGTTTCCACTCAATTTCAACATCAAGGTTTCTGCTAGTTTCAGAAAGCAAATGAGGTACCCTTCTGTCCACTGAACTCACTCATCTATTCATTCATTCATTCATCCACTGGCCTATTCACTGATCACTTACCTGTCTACTTCTCTGTGTAGATCCGAGACCTGGGATTTGGGGGAGTTAGGCGTGGGGCGGACTACAGTCTAACGCTACGGACAATTTCACTTCAATGTCAGTGTGCTTTTTATACACGAATGTAACAAAAATAGCAGTGATCCAAGAAAGGTTGTTTGAGTTCAGAAAAGCATGTACATGATCAGAAAAGCAGTAAACAAAAGCCAGTCAGTACATGATCAATATTAAGAGAGCAGTCCTTTCCCAGAACTTTCTCAAGACAGACCAATTTAAGCACGATTGCCTGGCACGTGCTATAGATTATATCTGGGAGAGATGAAAGCAAGGCAGAGGCCACATCCAGGTTCAGGCCACCCTGAGGACAGCACACAGCATGTCCTTTCACCAGATTGCATCCTGTGGCTATGTTACAACGTCCAACAAGAATGAACATGCCTTTTTTTCCTGGCACCTCTCTCACAGTTCCCCAAGGCGCTGCTCACTGTGCATCAGAACTTTGACCGCGTCTGATACTCATCTCCTCTCTCATTCACTCATACACCTATTCATGAATTCCCTCGCCTCTTCATTCATTCTCCCATTTATTCATTAATTCACTGACATATTCAGTAACTCATTAACATGTTCATTAATTGGTTGGCATTTTCATTAATTATTAATGTGCTCATTGGCTCGTTCGCATATTCATTAGCTCATTCGCATATTCATCCAGTCATTTGCCTGTGTGCTCACTCACTCGATGTGCACAGACTACAGCAGGCTATATAAAAGCATGATCGTTACGAAGAGGAACGAGAAGTTACTAGAGTGAGCCCTGAAGCTTACCTCTAGTGAGTGATCCTACTGTAGAATGGATCAATCAATGAATAGTTAAAAAAAATCAGTGACTGAGACATGCATAGAAAGCCACGGATGGCCTCCGAGGATAAACCTATCCATCTTATCCAAGCAGATAATCTTAGCGGTTTAACTAACTCATGAGAACTGCCTTTTTGTTCTTAGTGTTCAGCCATCCCACCCAAAGCCTCACCTTGTACGCAATCACTGTGGAAGCAAGGCTCTACATCGGAAAAGCAATGACTGCCATCATCACCCTAAAATTACACAAGTGCATGAGGAGCAGTTTCTCCTAGATCTATGTACTAATCATAGCTTCTATCATTATCATTATATAAAGTAAGAATTAGCTGCGTGTAATTAAGAGTTATGCAAAGCGTTTGATAAAACCCTGCCATTGTTTATAACTGTTGCTTACTGCTATCATTCAGTTAGTGCAGACAGGAATGCCCAGACTAAAAATATATGCAGGCTCAAGGGGAGTGGCTTGGCTGGCTTGTTGGGGCTCTGAGGAGCAAGATGTAAAAACTGAAGGCAAGGATGTCTAGGGAAAAGTGTGTGGATAGTCTGCAGCGAGGAGAAATTATGTTCCTTCATCCAGCACTGCTACAATCTGCTACAGTCCGCATTTCTGGACCCTTAACAATAAACAGGAGGCGTCTTTATAAGATATCAACCTGGTAATTAGAATATATGTTAGGAATAAATATAAAAGCTATATGAGTTACTCATCAGTGGATCTGTTATCTGACTGTAAGCATGGGGGTGGGGGGACAGGAGGGAGGAAGGAGGGACAGAAAGAGAAAGAAGAGAGGGAGAAGGAGAGACAGAGACAGGCAGGCAGGCAGGCAGGCAGGAAGACAGACAGACAGACAGACAGACAGACTAACTAATCCTGAAATTTATCCTCTTTACTGATAAGACATCATTCTCACTGGGTCAATGAAACGAAAAGATTGGAACTGCTCTGAACCGTGTCATCAGCATTCAGAATATCTAGCAGCACATCAGAGAGCAAAAAATAATAATTGCTTGTTCAATCACTTTGAGAGATGTTCTGACAAGAAAGATCCTTTGCACAGGCAGAATAATGCTCCAGAGGAAGGATGCTGGCAAGGGCATTTCTTTTTCTGAGCATCCAAGGAGCACAGCCATCGTTCGGCACACAACAGTGCACAGAATCGCGAGCTCACGTTTGTACTCCTGAAGCCTAGAGTCATGGGAATCCGTCACCATAGCAAGGGGATGAAAGGGACAATGAAGAGTCAGGAAGTACTGGAGCTGAGGGAGAAGACGGTTTGCAAATCAATTTATCTCTAAGCGTTGAGGCTCCATTCATTCTGGTGCAAAGCATTCAAACCAATGTCCCGCAGAAGTTCATAACCCCCGAGTGTATAAAATGGGTTGGGATGCTATACATCAGCCCAGCTTCTCATCACCAGGCTGGTCCCTGTTAAACGTGAGGTATCAGTGAAGCCAGGGGGTAGATGTGAGGCTGTAGGATAGCTGATTACACTTTCAACTGATTACACTGCCCCAAGCTGACTCCTGAGATCAATCACATTCAAGTCTAGTAAGTTTTATTATGGCCAGGGGGTGAGGGCTGCCAGCATCTCAGGCCCCTTCAGAGGAGCACGGAAAACACGTACTGTGCAGAACAGGGGTAGAGCCTGTGTCTGTAACCCCCTCCTGCCATTTCTATTTCTGTTAAAACATCCTCCCAACAGGAATAAGAGTGAAATAAAAGTCAGTAGAAGAGTCTGGAAAACAGCACCACACAGACAACATACCCCACGGACTGAGGCCATGGACTTTGAAAGTCTCTGCTTACATATGATGAGACATCAGTACAGTCAACTCCTCAGATACCGCCCTCTCTGTCGGTGTCTACATTCTCCCGCTGTCACTGCTACCTTCACCTTCCTAATGGAGCTGGGAAATGCTCTGTTTATAACAAAATAGACCCGTGTGCCCAGCAACAGGCAAATTTGTTCTCATTTTTCTTACTTTCTTATTTTGTTCTCTATCACAAGCTTAGCGAGATACATCTGTTTTTTATTTCAGTGAGAGAATACACATTTGTGGCATCCTATAAGTGCCCAGCACATCATGGCAACCATTAAATAAATGCTAACCCATAATTATGATAGATTACATTGCATCATGTGTATCTAATACAAGTACTTAATGAATCAATTTGATTTTTATAGGAATTCAGCCCAGGAAAGGGATGATACGCAGTCCGCTTCTTTCAATATCACATAGAAAGCTTACAGTTTGTGTATGTCTCCTTCATGTCTTCCCTGTGGTTCTACCTAATTAAAGATACTATATATAAAATGCAAATTAGTATCCGAAAGGAGGAGTTCATTTCATTACAAAGATATATATCTCATCAGCAATATTTTTTATTCATGGTGTTGTGTGGTGCATGTGCACATGTGTTTGTGTCTCTGTGTGCATGTGTGTGCATGGTGTATGCATGTTGTACTTGTATGGGGAGAGTACCTTTGCTCATGCATGTGTGTATGGGGAGTAAGGATTGTATCTTCCTCCAGATATGAGAGTAAAAATGAGGATAACAAATGAGTAGAACATCTAATGGTTCTTCAAATAGCCCCTCCCTCCCCTTGTCCCACAAACTCTTACAAGTATTTTTTTCTTGTGCATGAGGTTGGACTCTGTCACGTGGCTTGTTATAACCAATGTCAGTCATGGCAGTAGTCCAGTAGAGAAGAAAGTGAGCACGAATGATCACGTATCCTTTGTGTGTCTTCTATCATGTGAAGAATACATAAACAAACAAACAAGAAGATACACATGTGGTTTCCACCAGGACCAAAGCCACATCCCAGAGTCATGTCCAAGCAACCCCGGGCTGTACCAGCCCACTACATGCTTGAGCAAGAAATGAGAAATGTGAGATTTCTGCTTGTATGTCATGGAACTCTTTTATAAAAAGACAAATTTTGATAGAGGTAAACTTCTTAGGGAGGGCTTGAGATGCTGAGTTATCCAGTTCTGGCACTGTAGGGGATCCTCTTTGTCATTGCAAATACCAAGTTAAATTAATAAAATATACGATAGGGCTTCCAGAATTTGAGACTCAGCCTTCCTTTCTCTAACCCTGAAAGAAACAGAGGGTTCTTGTTGAGTTTGCAGCCTAGGAGGAAAGAGAGGGTACCACTCAGAGCTGCACGTCCTGAAGAAAATTCCACCCTGATACCCACGAGGGTACCATGTTTTCCACAAATTTTAAGGGAGAGCAGACCCCTAGTGTTAAGTAATATACATTACTGAAGAATAATTTAATCTAGACACCTAAAAGTGAGTTTTTTGACTTGCTCAGAGGAACTTCCTACTTTGCTTTTCATTCATCCTCTCAAAAGCATGTGAACACCTGTTTAGCAAATAACTCACATACACCTCAAAACTGAACGATGCATTTCCTGAAGAAGTTGATGAGTGTATTGAGGCAGACAGGACAGCTGTGTACGGTAACCCAGGACTCCTCAAGAACCAGAGGGGAAACTGAGTCCCAAAAAAGTAATGGTCACTTTTAATGAAGCACCTTAGTAAAGTTGGGATTGTATTGGTCCTTGAGTGAAGGGAAAGATATTTTAATATTATCTGTTTGCTGACTCCATGTCCTTTCCCAGGACAGCGGTTCTGTTTGTCTGTCATTAGAGCACAGCTGAAATCTGCCCTGGATTTGGGCTTGCCTTGTAGTTTTTTGCAGCTCTTGTATCTCCTCTTTGTTTGTATTTCATCTTTGTTTTCTCCTAGAAGTGATGGCTTCTTGAACTCATATCTCTGATGACGGTCCCATATCCTAGTGAGGTCACTCTGTCCTGAACAATAACCACAAGCCTGGTGTGATGGTTCAAATGGAAACGGTCCTCATAGGTTTATATGTTTGAATTATTGGCCTTCAGTTGGCAAAACTGTTTGGGGAAGATTATAGGGTATGCCCTTGTCAGAGGAGGTGTGTCACTGAGCGTGGCTTTGAAGTTTCAGAGCCTATGCCTCTCTGTGTATATGTGTCTCTCTGTGTGTCTCTGTGTGTCTATCTCTCTGTCTGTCTCCCTGTCTGTCTCTCTCTCTCTCTCTCTCTCTCTCTCTCTCTCTCTCTCTCTCTCTCT
>JADRCD010222478.1:8360-48651 GCA_019843815.1 Montemys delectorum | reverse complement strand
TCTCTCTCTCTCTCTCTCTCTCTCTCTCTCTCTCTCTCTCTCTCTCTGTTTCCTGTTTGTGGATTAAGATGTAACCTCTCAGCTGTTCCTGATGCCATGCCTTTGCTAATCATTATAGACTCTAACCCTCTGTAACTGTAAGCCCAATTAAACACTTTCATTGATAAGGTACCTTAGCCATTATGTTTTGTCTCAGTAATAGAAAAGTAACTAAGATAGCTGGAGTCCCTGTGCTGAGTACTAGGAAACCCCACATCTTCCCAATGCTTTCCAATAAGTTTGTGAAGGAATTACTTGTCTATCATTCATTGGTTTCCCAATTTCAATGCTTCCTGGAATCTCAGTTGGCATTTGCCTCTTGTGCATGATGTTGCTTTTCTGCAAAGTGTCATTTTGTATTCCTCACAATCCTATGTCTGTCCCCTGTGCTTCCCAACCCCTGTCTGCTCCCAATCCCTACTCTCCAAGTGTAATGGCAGCCACAAGGTTAATACAACAGATGTCACTGAGGGCTTACACTTCAGGGATCACAGAAGATCTTAAGGCCAAAACTAGTTCCTCCCTCTTCCAAGCCACAGACTTCCTCCCCTGGCAACTCCCTCCTGCCATCTCTTCTAGAAGAACCAAGTCTCTGCTTGGCACTGCTGTTGCCTTGTCCTCTTCTTGGTCTCTCTACCTCCTCCCACTGCTGTCTGCAGCCCAAGCTCCTCCCATTCCCTATGCCTTTTCAAATGTTCCCATAGTCTGACTGACACAACTGTACCTTTCATACCAATGCGAGTATCAGGCACTTCACCAAACATGGACTATTTTTCCACTAGCAGAACCCTGGTATCAGATGTACCCTGGTTGTGCTCTCTGACAGAAGCCCACACTGGGATTTCCACCCTCACCTCCCTGGTTTGGGGGCTTTCACATGCACACTGACGTACACCCTAGCTTTCCTGGGCCTCCAGCCTACAGATGGCAGACTGGAGGAAGGCTCAGCCTCCGTAACCACGTTAGACATTCCCCCTACTCATCTTGCCCCTCCTCCACATCCCTGACTGATGCTTAGAATGACGAGGATAGGTCCCTGGGTAACACTGACCCTGGCCATGGTAGAGAAATAGGGAGAGATGCTGGACCACTTTCCAGTTTCTCTCAGGTCATGTACCTGATGAAGCAAATTTAAGAACCCACAAGTGGAGGCCTAGGTCTTTTCCAGTTCCCCTCTGTTGGCCTTAAAACCCTTGTCCATCTTAGTCTCTGGTATGTATCTTCTGGACATTTAATAACTTGACAATAGCACCACTTAAATACCACTGTGAAGAAAAGCTCCGGCTTATTTGTCAAACAGATGTGCTATTTCTCTATCATTTATACAGGACTCATCTCATTGTGTGGCTACAAGTTTTTCAAATACTCAAAAAGTAGTATTTCACTTAATCCTCACAATCAACCCCCCACACACACACACAAATAAATGCCTCCGGTCCTCTTGTATGCACACAGATAAAATAGAATTAAAGTTTTTTGCAAAATTCTGCATTGTTCTCATGGTCGTGTGATGAACATGCTTCCCATTTTTGATATCTACATACAATCATCGCAACAGCTACTTAGTATTTTATCAGATAAGCACAACACAATTTGTTTAACCTCTCGGGGTACTGGTTTCTATTTTTCTTTATTCTAAATTGTACCACAAAGAACATTCTTTTATAAAACACTTTCCACTCTTTATTTTTTCTTAGATTTGGTTTGTACACCAGAAATTCCCAAGTCAAGATGATAGTCTTGGAGTACGTGTGGAATCGCTGCAGTGAACATTAATGTCCAGTTACTTGGCATTTTCTCCAATCCTGGGTGTTAGTTCCTAATGACTTACAAACAGAATGTACGGAAGACAGCCTAGTGTTTGTGTCAGTGAGGGTGTATAATATTATGTGTCCATATGTGTTGGAAGACAAATAAAGCAAGACACACAAAGATTGTAGTTGGTAAGCAATATATTAAGAATGTATACTGAAACTGCTTGGGTGAGATCTCGTGGAACTCCTCTACTTCCAACATCAGAAACTGTGAAAAAACAGCTGACAGCAACTCTCAGTACCAACAATCCTCCTTTTCAGGGAGCCAAGAAAACATACCACCCTCTATGGAAACTGTAGTAGCTTTAAAAAAGAAAAAAACTCACCAGGTACCTATTTAAAACTTGCTTAGTGCTCACTATGTCCCCCAGGGGTTGGAAGTAAAGAACAGTAACACCGTGTCTCAAGCAAAATTTTAAAAATATTTTTGAAGCCATGGAGGACTTCTTTAAGAGTTAGCTCTGATCGGGGGTGATGGTCACAGCCTGGAGCAGAGAGAGACAGTTTTCCACAAAGAAAGAATTGTGACCCTTGATATCTCACAGTCTATGCACTGCCTCATCCCACAGGGCCTCCCTTAGGTGCAGCCCAGCTCCTGCTCATGATGTCAGGTGTGTGGGATGCAGTAAGAATGGGCATACCCCCTCCACCCTCGGCAGCTGAAGCTGGAGAGAATCCCAGGGGTCTACTGGGTTGAGAGGCCCAAGAATCCCTACAGGATCCTCCTGCGATACAGGGCTGAGGCCGACCCACGCAGAGAGTCTCTGTGGCTGTGTAGCACACATGCAGGGTTTGTTTGCCATAGTGCAGTCAGATGGAAGCAAACGCTAACACGGAGCCTACACTGTGCAGTTCCCAACTCTGAACAGGCGATGCTTCTGTGCAGGGTAGGGAAACGGGTCAACTACAGTCAGAAATGATTTGTGCTCTACTCCAAGGGCCCCCAGCTCAGGAGTGTGTTTTTGGGGGACCTGCCGGTGCTGCCCGCAACACTACGTTGGTACTCCTCGGCTTGCCTCTGTAAATCTCAGTTTGTTCTCCATGGGGAAAGGCTGATTTTCTATTTCCAGTGCTTGTTTCCCCTCTATGTATACAATTCACGCATCAGCTGCTGTCCCTCTATGATCCCTAAGAATTCACTCGAACAATAAACAAGACAACGCTTAAACATTCAAGTGCTTTGGTCAACACTGTACAATTCTCAGTGGATTTGACTAACAAGCGGGAAAACGGGCTAACATTTCTGTAGAAGGCAATATTTTGCTAGGGGAAGAAAAAAAGATTAAATGAATGTTTTCCCTAAATTCTCTTCTTAGTATCACAACGCCTTTCTGAGCTCCTGCCCCATCCCTGGGCCCCTGTTCCAGACGGTCTTGTAAAATTGTGGGTTAAACCTGTATGGAATTCGGAGGCAGGGGGAGAGCGGGGAAGGGGGGAGCACAACAACACAATAAAAGGTTTCGTGAAGCTCAGTAACCAAAATTATTAGAGTGGGCTGGAGCGATAGATAGTTCAGTGGTTGCAAACGTGTGTGGCTCTCGCAGAAAACCCAGGTTCAGTTCCCAGCATGCACGTGGTGGCTCACAACTACCCATCACTCCAGTTCGAGGGGACCGAATGCCCTCTTCTGGCCTCCTCGGGCATCAAGCACATGCATGGTTCACACGCACATCCATGCAGACAAAACACACACATAAAATAAATCTTTAAAAGGTTAATCAGAAATCAAAGGCACGACGAACCCCAGGTGCTTCTGGTGGTGCTTGCCTGTGACACATCTCGTAGCTTCGCTCCAGCCTTGGTTCTGAACATGCGCACTCTCTACTATGCACGTCAGAGCACTCAGCGCCAGTGAACACCGATTGGAGCCTCTTCTCAGATCTGAAACTGTTATATGTCACAAATTGCAGAGCTTTTTGACAGAGCTATCTAGGAAAGACTAAGGCAAGCAAGTAAGTTTCCTGGAGATGGCTGAGCCATTTGCATAGCTACAATCGGTGCATTCTGGAGAGGCACAGCCCAAGAGACTTCGTCCCAGGATTGCTTCTTGCTGCTAATGTGCCTTTCCTGCCAGTGTTACATAGCCTAATGATTCCTGGGCATCAACTCGCCCTACTGGACAAATCTTCTGCGGATCAATATGAAGATCAACTTTTATGAATTATGCTGTTCATTTGATCTAATGACTTTATACAATTCAAATAATTTTAGGAGGAAAGTTTAAGGAGACGGTTTTAGTTGTTTTGCCAGAACGAGGTAATAAAGTTAGAATCAAGAGTAAAATATGCCCCTCCTCATAGAATAGTAAGTAAAAGCTGAATAATAAGGAATAAAATGAGCTTTCATAAATTACAGTAAGAGGATAAATATGCTTGAGACAAATTTGTGAGCAAGGAAAAACATTCATTCTAGGTCAGGTCCAGGGATGAGGCCACAGGTGTGCACTGTGACAAGGCGAGGCCATGTGAGACTGTTGCTGTGAACTTATAATGAGCTTGTATAATGACACACTGCTTTGAACTTACTATCACCGTCCTTCTGTAACTCCCCCTTTGTGTAACATTTTATCTATGAGGTAATTTTAGAAAGAATTTTTGCCTAAGAAGGTATAAAAGGCTGAAAAAAGAAATAAAGTGTGGCTGTTGGGGTTCTGCTCCAGCCGCTAAATGTGTGTGTGAGTGTGTGTGTGTGTGTGTGTGCGCGTGTGCATGTGCGTGTGTGTGTGTGTGTGTATGTGTATGTGCATGTGTGTGTATATATGTGTATGTATGTGTATGTGTGTGTGTGTGTATGTGTGGTGTGTGTGTGTGTGTGTGTGTGTGTATGTTTGAGTGTGTGTCTGCCTCTCTTTCTTTCTTCCTTCCTCCATTTCTTTTTCTTTCTTTCTTTCTTTCTTTCTTTCTTTCCTCTCTTCCTTTCTTTCTTCTTTCTCTGTGAAATTGCCAGAACTCATCAGCTTCTAGCCCCCAGAACAGTAAGAGAGGTAAAGGCCAGAGGTCATCAGCCTTTCACCTTCACCTGAGGTCATGCCTGACCCTGCCAGTGGCTGGCCCCCAGCATCTTTTGTTGTTTACACAAACTTTTCTATACTTACAGAAAAGGAATGCTTTTGATTATGGAAAACAAAGACTCTTGATATTTTTCTATACTCCTCAACATGCAAGCATCAATATATCTGTGAATTGTATTGTTAGAATGTTTGGTGTTTAAAATTACTGTTTGAGTGGATGATCTGAATTTCATTAAAAATAATCATTACATGAATTTTGACTTAGGATTAGGACAGCGTTTCCAGTGATTTCTGAAATGACCTTACACATATTTCTGCCATTTTGTATGACTTATTTATGTGAGGTGGCATTCCCAGCTTTGACAATTATGAAAATCAAAGTAGCAATCAACTCTGAAAAACATTTAGGATGCTTTATGTTCTACAGTATTAAATACTCAACCAAGATTTCATTCTGTATGTTAAACTAAGCAAGTACATCCATCTCATTAGCATGCAAATTGGCTTTCACCTTTAAGAAATGGTAACAATCCATGTATACCAATGAACTGCTTTGAAATACACTTATGATTTACTATCAGTCAATATTTGGTTTACACACTTATTTATATTTCTATATAGCTGAGTTCAAGAAAAAAAATTCTTGAGCAAAGAGGTTTCGTGAGGGTAAATAATTTAAGAATCTCTGCTCTAGGCCATTTACCAGAATACACTGCAGACAGACACTGTTTAACTGGCCTTATCTGATGCCAGTTATGTGCTAAGAAAGCAAAGCCCAAATCTCTGATCCTCCTTGTCGATACGCCCTTCTCCCTCCAGTTGGTTTACAGGAAGACACCTATAGGCCAACTACCCAACTTGTGGGTTTCCCCCGCACAAGAGTTAGAGGTTCACCCTCCCTCTAAAATCAAACTGGCTCTTTGAAGATGTGACTTGAGGGCAAAGAGGACAGGAGGTAGGCTTTCTCCTAATATGCTCACCTTCCATGTTCTAATGAGAGAAGGTGCCTCATGGACAGACACGGGGTGAGACTAGAGGGTGGAAAAGTGTCTGTGGTGGTTCTATAAGTAAGACCCTTATAGGCTCGTGAGTTTGAATGCTGAGCCCACAGAGACTGGCACTATTAGAAGGTGTGGCCTTGTTGGAGGGAGCATGGGGAGTGGACACTGAGGTCTCCTATTCTCAAGCTACCTCCAGTGTGGCACACAGTCTCCTTTGATCATGCCTGTAGATCAAGATGTAGAACTCTCAGCTCCTTCTCTAGCATCAAGTCTGCCAGCATGCCGCCATGTTTCTCGACATGATGATAATGGACTGAACCTCTGAAACTGTAAGTTAGCAGCACCAATTAAATGTTTTCCTTTGTAAGAGCTGCTGTGATCTTGGCATCTCTTCACAGCAAGAAAACCCTCACTAGGACAATGCCAGAAGCATGACGCTGCCAAACCAGAGGAAGGGATTGCTGCACAGCAAAGCATCGGGAAAGAGGAAGAAGCCACAAGGAGAGGGGACAAAGGGAAATGACAAGCAAGAGCGAACAGGAGCATGGTCCATTCCACAGTTTGGCCCAGGATCGGCTCTGGAGCAAGACCTAAATCTGAATGCAAACCGTAGGCAAACATTTGAACAAACCATCCCACCACAGACTATGGTGATCAGAGCAGAAACACAGAATAGCACAGCTGCTCACGGAGGCACAACTGTGTGGCTTACCCTCTGGGTGAGGTCACTGGCCTCGTTGATGTACCGATCCCGTTCCTTTTCCAGCTGAAAGATGATCTTCCTCTGCTTCTGAGCTTCATCCTTGTAATTCTGGATCTCCTCCTCCAGGTTCCTCTTGGCTTGCTCGTGGAGTTTCACCAGGTCCACCTGCTTCTGGGTCGCACTGACTGCCTTAAGCATATTCTAAAGAATAATGGCAACAAAGCGGGCGCCTTAACTCACGTGTTCAAGAACTTGGGGTTCAGGTTAAGCCAGTCCTATCTCTGAAATAACCAGATGCCTTATATTTGGTATGAATCAAAATTATCCATCTTATCTATCTATCTATCTATCTATCTATCTATCTATCTATCTATCCATTGCTCTATGATCATGAAGAGTTCGTCTTGTGAATTTTGCACAAGGCACATTTTAATGCACTAACAAATCACCATATCCCAAATGTACTGCGTGTTGTTCCCTGTTTAGCAGTGGGAGACAGAAACTAAAGGATAAATGTATGTACCAGTGAGCTCACACCACAGGGAAGTAGCAGAGCCAAGACTGGAACTCAGTTCCACTTCAACTCTGACCTTTATGTTGTGAAGACTGAACCAGACCTAATAACCTAAACTGGGTGTGATGGTTTGCATATGCTTAGCCCAGGGAGTAGCACTATTAGAAGGTGTGGCCTGTTGAAGTAGGTGTGTCACTGTAGGAGTGGCCTTTAATACCCTCATCCTAGCTGCCTGGAAGTGAATATTCTGCTAGTAATCTTCAGATGAAAATGTAGAACTCTCAGCTCTGCCTACACCATGCCTGCCTGATGCTGCCTGCCTTGATGATAATGGACTGAATCTCTGAACCTGTAAACCAGCCTCAATTAAATGTTGTCCTTTATTAAGACTTGCATTGGTCATAGTGTCTGTTCACAGTAGTAAAATCCTAACTAAGACAGAAGTTGGTACCAGGAGTAGGGTATTGATGTGATAGACCTGACCATGCTTTTGTTTGGAGGAGTGTGGATTTGGGGACTTTGGATTTGAAAAGCAATAGAATGCTTTAAGTGGGGTTAATGGGCTAGACTAGTAGAAATATAAAAACTTTGTTAATTGAGAGTGGTTTGAATTGTGCAGACCTGGCCCAAGAAGTTTCAGTGGAGAATTTCAGTATGTAGCTTAGAGACTGTTTTGTGGTATTTTGGTGAAGAATGTGGCTTCTTTTTGCCCTTGTATAAAGAGTCTAGCTGAGGCTAAGGTAAAGAGATTGATATTAATTACATTGACAAAGGAAATCTAAAAAAAAAAAAAAAAAAAAAAAGCCCAGCAGAGACTTTGTTCTCTGGTTAAGTCTCATGAAGAGCATTTTGAACAAGTGTAGTAAGCTTAGAAAGGAAAAATATAAAATATATGGTATTAAAGCCTCTTTGCCACTAAGCCCCGTCCCCAGCACTGGACCTGCACAATTTTGCAGCTCAGTAGACAATGTACACCTGGGAGTGGATAGTGACAGTCACTTTCCTGCCACACAGACCAGAAAACAGAGTCTTTACTCAAAGAGAAATGAATGCAGACGTCAGCATGAGAGCTTGTGGTGGGCAAAGGCGGCTCCATCCTGGGAATGCCAAGCCAGCTCCCTGGGACTTTCTGGGGGCTGGATCCAAGGCTTCCAGGATGTGCCTGCCAGTTTCTTCTCCAATCCCTAAAGGAACCCAGGTGCAATTATGTCTGAATAACCACTGGACCAGAACATGTAAAATGCTCATGAAACATTAGCTGGTCAATGATGTAGAGAACACAGAAGGTCAGCTGGGCTTTCAGGTTCTTGGGTGAAGCATCTATTTTATAAATGTCACTCCACGCAATACTGAGCTGATACATGTACCATGCTGACTGTCAAAACAATGTCACTCTTTCCATGAAGATTGGCATTTCAAGTCCGTGAGGAAAGAACTCATTAATCAATAAAGTTGATTGCATACCGACTGGGTCTCATGCAGGCAATGGCCTGGAAAAATACTGACCCGCAAACCTGCCCTGAAGGAGGAGCCTAGGAATCAAGCCAAATTAAGAAATGTGAAATAACCCTTATGCTGCATGCCCCATTGTGGCAGAAAACTTACTAGCTGTTTACAAAGACATGTACAATGTGAACCATAAAGATAAATTTAAGAACTAAATCCACAGCTGGAGATGCGGCTTAGTGGTAGAGCATTCACACAGCTTGTGTGAGGCCCTAGGTTCCATTTCCAGCACCACAAGAAAGGAGAAAAGGGGAAGGTGACCAAATCCAATGGAATGTTTTCCTAGCTGTAAGTTTGCAGAATAAAGGATAGTTTATAGGCCTATTGGGAAGAGACTTCAATAACTTTCTTACTGAATGTTTTTCCATAGAAACATTCCTGAAGATTCTCTAGTCTACTTCAAGTGAAAATGTAGCGAGTTCTGTCAAAACTTGTTCTTTTCTGAGAATACAGGAAGCATGTCCCTGAGCTAAATCCATCCTGTTACCTGGAAGTAGTCTGGCTTCTCCATCCCTGTCTGTGACTTCTCCCTCCTAAGATAAAACCTTCAGAAGTCTGTCACAGGGAGAAGAAATGCTCTGGAAGGAAGGTAGCAGAGAAAATCTGCCTTTCGGGGAAGCTGGAAGTCTGCCAAACCTTCCCCAAGCGCTCCCTCAGCTTTAGACTGCCACGAAGACCACAAGAGACAGGGTGAGAAACCCAAAACCAAATCCTACACTTACCTCACCAACCCGTCATTTTCTTGACTTACCTCAAAGGCATATTTCAATTAGCACTCACACCTGTAATTTGGGGGTTAGTCAGATTGTAGATTATAGATATTAAATTAAGAAATTTGATGAACTACTTAGAATGCCAAGAAACACGGCAGCAATGAGAACTGAATCTCAAAACACCCTGAAATCCCTGCCGGCATATATGCTAATTCTCCAGAGCCCTTTTATGCTGGGCGGTGATAATGTAGCTTCACTTCCGGCCAGACAACGATGGGATGCAAGTGGCTGCCCAGAGGAAAATGAAGCGGTATTATTTATTCTAATCCACTGCTGTTTGCTCCAAAGATTCTCCACCACCACCGCACACACACACACACACACACACACACACACACACACACACACACCTCCCCAGCTTGCTCATTCTGAGCGGCACCACAGGGTGAGAAGAAGGCATTGTTTACCAGCGGTGCTGTGACAAGCTCACCTTGTTCAGTATGTCCCTCTCTCGCAGAAGTTCCTCCATTGCCTTCTTATCAAGCTCCGCTTGCTTCTTTGAAGATTCCACCTCTAAATTGCCAGGCAGGAAAAGAATAATGAATGTAGAGTGGATCCAAGAGAAAGTGAAACTAAGCCAAAGTGATTAAAAAAAAAAAAAAAAAGTCATGTATTCATCTGTAACTGAGCAACTACTCTCTGAGTTAAGTGAAAAGTGACCTTCACTCTAGTTCAAGGATGAGAATCCTCTGGTCCCACTGAAGAGATGGGAAAGGAAACGAAAGAGATTAAGCCAGCCACAGGACCAAGGGTTAACAAGGGGGAGATTAAAAGCCTGAGCCGCTGGCTGCCAAAGGTCTTGGAGCTGTTTAGATCTTTTTTCCTTATATCTGTAGGTAGGATTATAAAATGTAACTACCTAGAACTTGTTACATCTCTCCATTTGCCAAGTCTTCCTTTATGCCCCTCGGTGGAATTCTGTGGCTTTTTATACATATGTCTTATAGACATGTTTGTAACTTTGTTTATAGATATTTTATTACTTTAGTTCCTACTGTGGAAGAGGAGTCTAGCTAATTTTTTATATATAAAATGCTACTGCTAGCTACATACATTTTATAGCCTTCTACCTGATTGGAATCTCTTATTAATTCTAGAAAGTTTGCAGATCATTTCTCAGATATTATTGTAGGAAACCCTAAAATAGAATGGGCCCATGCTCCTAACTAATATAGCTAGCACTGCTCTTTGATTAGGTACATCAAAAGAGACAGGTCCCACAGGTACACACCAGTACCTACTGGGGAGGCTACATGTTGGAGACCTGCTTCAGCCCAGAAATTCAAGACTATCCTGGGCAATATAGCAAAATGTTATAGCAAACAAAAGTCCCCAAGAAAGGATATTGTCAATAGTACATTTGGAATAACCACAAAAAAGAACCTGCTGGCTTTCATAAATGTGACTTAATGGGGAAAGAATTTGATCCAATGCTCAATAGATTAAAAATATCTGTTGGAGAACTGGAGAGATGGCTGGGTGGTTAAGAGTATCTACTTCTCTTTCAGAGGACCCAGCTTCAAGTCCCAGCACCCACATGGCAGCTTACAACCATGGGTAACTCTAGTCCAAGGGACCCAATACTCTCTTCTGGACTTTGAGGTTACCAGATATCCACATGGTACACAGACATTCAAGTAAAACACTTATAAACATTAAATAACTGAAGATATACACATATAGTCAAAGCAGGGGAAAGGGAGGGAGGGAGAGAGAGAACGATAGAATGATCTCAAAGCTTACAATTATGGCAAGGAAAAGATATGAAAAGTAAAACATGGGACTGTTTTGGTCTCACTTGTCCAATTACATGCTCTAAAAGTTCCATTATTCTTCCTTTCTGTTATGGAAGGCTTTAGGCTGTAAATGCTCACTACCCTGTAAGCATCCTGCAGGCAAGGTCTTCAACATGCCCGGTGTTTGCTCATGGTCTCTCCCAGTTTACAGAATAGACGCCTGGAGAAGCTGCTGAGCTAACCAGCAGTTACAACTCAATAAAAGCTCACCTCCCACTGTCTTGGGAGGAAAAGGCAGCTGGACCCCCTAAAGCTCACTTGACAAGTATGTCTTATAGTAATAGCTAGAGATCTAGATTTTTGTATAACTTGCAGAGGCAAGGTACACTTTTGTGAGTATCTTTCAGTTATTCATGGCACACAACTTCCTGTAAGGAAACTAAAAAAAAAAAGACACACGTGTTAAAAGACATGTGTGTTCCTACATCACACAGTCAGAATGCATACTCAGAGCCTCTTTCTACAGGTTCAGAGCTGTTTCTGCCAGACAAGATTCGACCAGTATCCCACAATTTTAATTATACTGTTGTTGTTCAGAAAATACCACGTGGCATTTGGTAATGTCTTAACTCTGTGCTGAATACTTCTGAAATACAAGCAACCCCGGATCTTATGAATCAAGGACATTGATTTCAACATATTCCTCACCTTCTACGAAAAGACCTAAGAGTTTTAATGTTATTTACTTCAGTGGCAAATAGTGAACACTACTTTCCGTTAGACTCACATGCTGCCAACAGAGCCCAGGGAAGGATTTGGTAAGTAAAGAAAGTTAACGGTATTGGAGACGGTGGTGGCCCCTCCAGTTGGAATGTCATCTGATGTCATGTGGCATGAATCAGCCTCACACAGAGTCCCGGGTTGTGAATTGGCAGTAGTCACCAATGAAATGCTTATAAATAAGGGCATAGTGGGTTACCTCTCTCTAACCCCAGGATCTGATTCTTCAGAGTCTCCTTTTGCTGTTCCACTTCTACCTTTTGGTCATCGATCAGGTGCAGTTTCTTGTGGATCTGCTCTCTGATTTTGTTAAGCTTCCCAAGGTCGAGGCGCATCTGGTGGATTTCATCCTCTTTGGCCTGTATTAGGAGAGAGAATTAGCTGGGATGCTGAACAAATGAAGAGCCAGTGATGAACTAAATTCGGAGCCAATAAGAAGAGTTGTCTGTATCAGTGTAGTTGATCCATGGAACTGGATCAAAGCACACACATCGTTCAGTTTCTAGAGAAATGGAAGGCCTCTGATCTAAGACTAAAGTATGTTGTGCATAAAATAAAAATAATGAAAACGCTAATAAAAAAACTTGATGTTTTAAGTTGCCACCTATTTATAAAATCCAGCAAGAAGAGCAAGTTATGCGCATACAGGTACATGAGTTCTGCATACAAATGCTGTATTTGACTGGCAGTTTTCATGAACTTACAAAGTGATTTCTCTGAGGTTTTAAATTGCTATAAAATATTTAAATATTCTTTTGGACCCACAGGGTCATAGTAGCTCACTACACACACCAGAAAGTCACCTTCCTCAGCGTGTGTTAGCCTATAGGTGTGCAAACAGACCCCTGGCCGGAATTGGTAGCATACATAAGCAAGTCAACACATTGGCAAGAGATGTCAGAAAAGGAACTCTCCAGTCTTGTGGACTCTTTTATTTAAAACTAAATTCACTGTTTAAAGAAACTTTGCCATCAAGGACTTGAGAGATAGCTCAGTGGTTAAGAGTGCTTGCTGCCCTTTCAGAGGACCCAGGTTTGATTCCCAGAAGCCACATGGAAACCCCAGTCCCAGGGATTCAGCATCCTCTTCTGGCTTCTGTGAGTATCAGACATGCATGTGGTGCACAGACATACATGCAGGGAAAAGATAAAAAAATTTTCAAGTTTTTCTTTAATTTTCCATTTTAAATAACTAGAAAAATGATAAGGGCAGTTCCCATGTCTTCTGCAGTCACCTTAGCGCTCAAGAAGGAAGAGAGAAATTCAGCTATGCATCTTAGCCCTGGCTTATTGATAGAAACGTAATTCCATTCATTTCAGGACGTGACAAAAGTCGTCCATCTTTCCAGATGTCTCATTCATGTTATCAAAAAACAGAATTAGTGAGATAATTTTTTTTCTTACTGTAATTTCACCTCAGGGACTAACATATTGCTCTGACTAAAGTGGCTGCCTCATGTCTGCTCCAGCTTACTACAGCACCATCAAGAATAAGCTTCAAGTGAGCTCACTATAGACTCTTCTACATGTTCTTTACCTTAGACCCTAGGAGGCTCAAGCTGGCTGATCTTAAAGCCTTTCCAACAGTGTGGTGTTCTAATTATATAGCCATTGATCCAGACTCCATAGTTACACTTCAGAAAATCCTGGAAAAATCTCTTCTTTGGGGTATGCATTTAAAACAAGATCCATAGTGTGTGTGTGTGTGTGTGTGTGTGTGTGTGTCCTCTTTAGATTCTCCAAAGAGACTATAATACAAAAAATGGAGTGGCTCACTTCTCACATTTATACGCTATTCTTGGTAGGCCATTTATTTTATGCCCAGTGTCCAGATATAATAAAAATAGGGAATATTGATTTTCCTTTCAGAACTGAAGTGAAAAATGTAGAGCTGTCTGCTAATCACAAAGGCACGTGATACAGACCTTCGTGTCAAATGAGTATACAAAGTTCATGTGCAAGCAGTCTTTATTGAGAGAAGGGAGAACAGGAAAACTGCTTGAAATATGCATTAGACAGTAGTTTAAAAAAACACACACACACACACACACACACACACACACACACGATTCTACAATGCTGGAATTCCCAACAGTGCCGGCCTATGCCCCAGCTCTCCCAGGCTACCTTCTCCTTATGAACAGTAAACTCTAGCTGATGCACGTAGTGAAAAGACTCTCTCTAGCTCTGAGCAACTGGTTACTTGCCGGGCTAATTACAGAGATGAGCATCTGAGCTTGCTTGAGAACGCATTTGCATGCGCATATGATCAGTTCTGTAAGAGAGGAAGTCATCGGACTCCCAGTTTCCAGGCCTGAAGTGATCTCTGAAGTGAGGCTTGCACCTGCCTCTCTGCACCAAGACTCTCAGTGGGGCTAATGTAAGGGCCAAAGGCCAAGGCAAACTTCCACCCACAGGTACTGAGGACAGAAACGGTAGGGTCCAGACATGCACGCGGCCTTTACTTTGAGTTCCAGGGCCTTCTGCTGGTTTTCCTGGGACAGCTGCTCACAAGTCAACGTGTGCTGCTCATTCTCTTGCTGGAGTTTCGTGTTCCGCATCTGAAACTGTTCCACCTCCTTCGCCGCTCTCTCGTTCAGTATCTGAAAGGTGGGGAGTGAGGGAGGGAGCTGGTTAATGCCTGTTAATCTGATGACTGTGTCTGCAAATGCACACGGGAGGCCCCACAGCCTTCCGAGAACATACCAACCTCGGTTCTTTTCGTCTTACAGAAAATGTTCTTTATCCCCAGCGAAAGCACTAACGCACTCAAATATAATGAATGTTAAATGGCTGAGGAACCCGATGGCTTCTAATGAATAACACAGTGAGCATGATTTTTTTTTTTTTTCTGAGAGCCTTTGGGAAGTCTTGTTCACAGGTGGTGGATAAATATTTTAATGTCTGTTTGCCGTTTGGCAGGCTTTGCATACGCAACAATTTCTATAATTATTGCAAATGAGCTAGAGACTCAAATGGGTTTTGTCAGCTCTGGGGCTCTGAAGCTACGGCCTCAGAAGCCAATCCTGCATTAACATGCCACCATTATTTTTCCGAGCAGAACGGCTCCCCAACACCAACGCAGGGACAATTTCCCTCTAATCTAACTTCAATCGAAACTGGGGCGCAGCGGTAGAGTGACGTAGGGCCTGCTCTGCGCAGGCGCGGTTTAAAACAACAAAGGATTCTATCTGAAACCGCTATTTCTGCTGGGATGGGCTAAGGATGTGAAGGATAACAAATGAGCAGGAGGGAAGAGGGGGAAACCAGGCACTGGCTTTAAATATACCTTCCTTGTGTGCGAAAACAAATCACAGAAAGAGACATCCAATTCCCTATCCCTGGGAACGAAACAAAATGGAGCCACCTTGTTAAAGAGGAAATTTTGTTTTATATGGATCCTAGATACTATTATATAAAAACCTTTGTTTTACCCAGATGCCCAAAGTTGGGGTTTTTTTTTTCCTCTTTTTTTAATTTCATGTTCAAAGAAGCCTTGTGGATGTTTTTCCCCTCCTGAAGACTGCACACTGTAAATTATCCATTTGAATTCTGGCTTTGTATAAAATTAATAGGGCACAAGTGACAAAGAAATGTGTTCTAATATCTACTTTTTAAGTAGAAAAGTGTTGCGTGCCCTGACAAGTCCTTTAGAAACAAACTTCATAAGAGAAAAAAATAGTTTTAGGAAAATACTTTTTAACTAAATGTGTTGTTTCTTTAAGGAATGACAGGAGGGTGATACATATCTGTAATCTCAGTACTTGGAAGGCTGGGTCAGAAGGATACAGCAAGGCTAGCCTAAGCTAAGCTGTGTCTTGGGGTAGGGAAGAGAAAAAGAGAAAATTCGGATTAAAATTATTAATATCTGTATAGTCTTAAATGGCCACAAGAGGGGGAACATTTAGAAACATGACTCTATTTAAAATGCATAAAGATTAAGGATGGCTTTCACAACTTGAAACTTAAACCTGTTAGGAATGAATGCAGTCCATCTGTCCACTCATCCCACCACATTAAGGACTAATGGTCCCTGGGCACCGTGAAGGGATGCTGTCAGGCTTATCTGTCTGTGCTGATGCTGCCCCCACAAGCCACACTGAGCACTGAAAACAACCCTGGCACAAAGAAGAGTTACATTTTAAGTTGGTAGTGAATGTGAACAGTCACGTGTGGTTTGATGGTTTCCCAAATGGACACCTCAGGTCCGTAGCTACATGGTGACCACATAACCAACAGGATGCAGCCAGAGCAAGACGGGGGAGAATGTGCCCAGGTTGTGGTTCATTTCGGTAAAGCTCGGGCAAAACTCTTACTTGCTTAGAATTCAGAGAAGCAGCTTAGGAGAGAAGCATGGGGGCTTTGGGAGATCAGTAACGCTTCGTTTCTTGAGCTGACTGCAAGTGAACAGGCAGAATTGTGAAGCTGCATACTTGTGACAGACATGCTGGTCTATGTGTGTGTACACTGTCCATCCATGAAAGGTTTCAGAGAAACTAATATAAAGCCAGGCATGGTGATCGAGACCTCTAATCCCAGCTACTCAATAGACAAGGGGAGAGGAATGGTAAGTTCAAAATCAGAAGCAACAACCTGGGGAGACCCCTTGTCTCAAAATAAGAAATAAAACTAGAAAAAAAAAAGTGAAGGGTGGGAGATAGCTCAGTGGCAGAGGGCTTGCCTGGCTTATGTAAAATCCTATCCTCGGTCCCCAGAACTCAAAAAGGAGAAGGAAAAAAAGCTGTCTTTGAATACCTATAGGGGTTAAAAGCAAGAAATTGGTTCGTAAACATCCCACTGGAAACATCGAGACTGGAGAGAAGCTGCCTCGGTGATTAGAGAGCACAGGCTGTTCTCCCAGAGGATCCAAGTTGGATTCGTAGAACGCACATGGCAGCTCATGGCTTTCGGTAACTCCATTCTTAGATTTCACACCCTCTTCTGGCCTCTGAGGACACTAGGCATACGTGTGCTACACAAGCATACACATAAGCAAAACATTCACACGCACAAAATTCTTTTATTCAAAGCCCAGTTACACCAATAAGCAGCAACTATCATGACCACTATATGGTACCTATTTTCCAGGGGGGCGGGGAATCACAAAAATGTAGGCTTTGGGCTACACAGTTCAGTTGGTAGAGGATTTACCTAGCATACACGAAGGCCTAAGCCAGGCAGTGGTGGCGCACACCTTTAATCCTAGCACTTGGGAGGCAGAGGCAGGCGGATTTCTGAGTTTGAGGCCAGCCTGGTCTACAGAGTGAGTTCCAGGACAGCCAGGGCTACACAGAGAAACCCTATCTCGAAAAATAAACAAACAAACAAAAAGAAGGCCCAAAGTCTGTCCCCAGCATAAACTTACTAGGTGTGGTGGTGAATGCCAGTAATCCCAGTGCTTGGACTTGGCAGTCAGGAGGATCAGAAGTTCAAGGCCAGTCTAGGCTTCATACTGAATCCAGCCGTGCTACATGAGAACCTTGCAGAAAGGAAGGGGGGGCATAAGAGGGTGGGGAAGGGGAGAAGTGGGGAGAGAGAAGGGAGAGGGAGAAGAGGAAGAGGAGGGGAGGAGAAGACAGGAGGATGGCAGAAGGGGAGGAGAGCAGAGCAGAGTTGAAGAGGAGGAGGCCATGGCTACCTTCTGCTCCTTGAGCTGCTGTTCTAGCCGCTGAAGCTCCTCCTTGCTCTTCTGCATGTACTGCTGCATGGCCTTGATCTCTGTCTGCCTGCCGTCCATGTCCGTCTGGATCTGCCTGAGCTCTTTCTCCAGCTTTTCCTTCTTCCGAGATTCCCTGGAAGCTTCATTCTGACGATGCTGAATTTCTTGTTGGAACTGTGGGGAAAGGCAGAGAGAGAAGAGGTGAGTCCTCCCGGTGGCAGGTCTCCATCAGTCAAGACCTGCCTCCTCAGCATCTGGCCTGTAGCATGCTTCTACAGCCTTTGTGGGACAGTCACAATGGGCCCAAAGTTCACAAGTTCAGGGATGTTCTGTGATGGGGTTTCAGGACCTCGACACCAAATGGGCCATCCTGGCTGCAGGCAACAAATTCACCAATGATATTATAAATATAGAAAGCTCGGAGTCCTAAGGATGTTAAATAGAAGAAAGATTTGCATTAGGAGGGGCCAGTTGCCAGAAATAAGAAATTGTGTTACTTGATTACGGGTGTTGTTAAGCCAAGCACTGTGGTTACATCTTGATGTCCACAAATCTATGAAAAGCCCTTTTCTTTTCTTTTTAAAAGAAGATTTATTTCATTTATTGCATATACATGCATACTCTATCTGCATGTATGCCTGTGACCTATGTGCCAGACGAGGGCATCAGATCCCATTATAGATGGTTGTAAGCCACTGTGTGGTTGCTGGGAATTGAACTTGGGACCTCTGGAAGAGCATCCAGAGTTTCCAACCACTGAGCCATCTCTTCAGTCCTGAAAAGCCCCTTTTGTTATCTTGTGCTAAAGAATGTCTTTTCTTGTAAGAGTCTACCCTTGTAATTTATCTTGTGAATTATAAGGGAGAAGGCTGAGGAATTTCTTGCTCCGTGTCTGATGCTGGGGCCTGAGCCCAAACCTTAAGCAGAGCCACGCACGGCCTTAATGACCGATTAGACAAAGCCCTGGGCAAAACGGGCTCAAGAGACAGGGCCAGAGAAACAAGCCAGTACAGAGAACACTTGGTTTGGACATAAGGGGTTATATCTGAGAGTGTCATTAGATGGGAAAAGAGGCAGGAAGGACAGATCGTCCTCCGGAAGCAGAAGGTGGCGAGCAGACCTGACTGATGGCTATTTCCGCTTCCTCCTTGGCGCGCTCTGCTGCCTGCTGCTTTTCGATGGTCAGAGCTAGGTTCTCCCGCAGTTTCACCACTTCTGACAAGAGCTGGTCGCGCTCCTTTGTCACCTCTTCTTTGAACTTCAGCAAATCTCGGATGCTGAATAGAAAGAACACAGGGGTCAGACTAGGTGACCATTTGTTCAGGAGGACCTTCCCACTGTCCCCAAGTCTGGCTTCCTGGGAGATCCGTGGTACACGCTGTTCAGGACTTAAGAGACAAGAATGGGAGCTGGTCGTGAGCTAAAAAGGAAATGACAAAAAATAATGAATACAATAAGTTTTTTTTTGTTGTTTTTAGTAAAGTATACTGTCTATTCTTGTGTGTGGTATGTGTGGTGTGTGTGTGTGTATGTGTGTGTGTGTGTCTTTGTGTCTGTGTTACGGACATTCTAAAAAGACAGATACTAATCATGTTATCAATTATCTCTGAGAATCAGGATTTCAGGTAGAAAAGTTGGGAGCCTGAGTCCTTCCTGTACCTCTGTGTTACTTGGATCTGTTACAATAAGACCATGTTGTTATTGTCAACTCTTATTATGAGCCCTGCGGAGATGTCAATTTAGGAAATTAGCTATCTAACGTATCCACTGGGGGCTATGCTGACAGCTAAAATGTTTAAAATAAAGCATAAATATAATCAAATTATATGCATTGCCAGCTTTCTTCCCATCCACCCAAAGAAATTAATTTATCCCAAGGGGTGCAGCCCAGAGAAAACATTCCCTAGAACAAACTGGAAAACCAGGCATGCTGCCGGGCTTTGAAGAGCCTGTGATAAAACTCATTGATTTGAATTGTAAGCCAAATAGCTCCACGTAACAAAATCCATTCCATCTCACTGGCCGTGACTTCCCGTGGAATTAGTGCTTGTTGAGTGTAAAGCTCTGTGTCTGATGGGGCTTCTGCAGCAGGGCAAACCTGAAGAAAGGCAGAATCAAGCTAAGACCATGCCCCGCAGATTCTTGGAGCTGACAATCATCAGGCGATGGCTCAAAACACAGGAATTTGAAAGCACTCATTTTACCGGTATCCTTGATACGACATAAGTGTTTCATAAGGAACCTTCAAACCCATGCCCAAACCACATCTGCAGAGATGAAACCCCAGCTCTAAGGCCGATTTGAACAGAGCAAGCCTCAACTGAGCATACTGTTGAAGCTCAAACACCAAGCAGCACTGGCTTCCGAGCACACTCCTCACCCTCTTCCACTTCTCCTGTCTCCATCAGTTCCCTCATATGGCTCATCAGTGGATCTTCCATGAGTCCACCATTACAGAGACCATATGGCTGTTTTTCCTATTCCTTCCCCAATGCCAGTACATATGACATCAAAGTTAGACCAAGCAAGCAAGAAAATACAAGAAACTGAGCAAGGGACATTAGGTTTGGTTAAGAGGGCCAAGGAAGTACACCTGCTCCTGGTGTGTAAGGCAGTGTTGTACCCTGCTAGATAGACTCTTGCAAGGTTTCTAAATTCTCTTCTTTCGGGAGCTCAAAGCTTAAGTAGGTAAAGATGTTGTTCTAGTTTGTTTTTTAGTTGCGATGATAAAGACCAAAAAGCATGACCAAAAGCAACTTGGGGGTAGAAACCCCTCAGGTTGCAGTCTATCATGAAGGGAAGTCAGAGTGAGATCTCAAGGTAAGATCCTGGACACAGAACCTGCAGCGGAGACCATGGAGGGGTGCTGCTTACTGCCTTGCTCCTCATGGCTTGCTCAGCCTGCTTTCTTCTACAACCCAGGGCAATACCACCTACAGTAGGCTGGACCCTCCCATATCAATCATTAATCAAGAAAATGGCCCCTAGAGACTTCCCTACAGGCAAACTAATGGCGCATTTTCTCAGCAGAGGTTCCCAGATGACTTAGCTTGTGTCCAGTTGATTGAGTGAATGAATACATGAATGAAGCACAAAACTAACCAACGTGGAAGTACCTTAAAGAATCCTTTTACTGCAGTGTAATAAGGCTCATACTGAAAGTAGATGTTGGAATCTGTGGAAACAGGAGATACAGTAGCTCTTCCCGCCTACTCACTGGGATCTAGAGGTGGAGAGGAGGCGGCAGATAGGAATGCTGATTCTCACCAAGTAAGGATTGTGTTCCAGATGGGTTTTAAAGAATAGTAAAAGCTTATCGAGGGGAGAATGGAGAAGGGACTTCTTTGGCATAGGGGGGAAATGTCTGTGCAAAGATGGAAGTATACACAGTGAATGAGTGAGGGCTCAGCTAATTGCAGCGGACGTTTGAAAGGTTTTGAACAGCATGTTAAGGATACTCTTCATCTAGGTAGGTAAGCAGAGATGGGGGGCAGGTGGCTGCCTGCATGCTTCAGAAACACACCTCTGGTTGCAAGGATGGCTAAAGAGAGAGAGTATTGCTGTAGACAGGGCCAGCAGAGAATAGAGGTGCGTGCCAGGCAGCAGCACCAGCCACAGTAAGTCAAACAGACAAGACAAAGCTTAAGGAGTGAAGAAGTGCCAGGGATGGGAGGGAAGAGCATCCCAGTGCCTGCCTGGAATCTAAGCAGGTAGGAAAGATGGGAATTCATCATGGAAGGTGGGTGAGAGTGCTAGGACAGGACACAGAGGCCAAAGTTCTGTTCTGTAAAAGTGTAAGAGAGATGACTGCATTCTAAGCTTCATCTCCTTACACTGCAGGTAAGTGTAGCTCTCGCCCCTCATCAGTGACACCTTGTCTGTAGCAGAGGGAGTCCAGTACCAGAAGACACAACCAGTCAAAAGGCAAAGAACAACTGGCCACGGGGTTTCCAATCCCAATCGACACATCTACAACGCCCCTGAAGGACCAGCCAAGGAAGCTAGCGGAAGAGCAGGTAAAAAGATTCTACGAGCCAGAGATCCAGAGCGTCTGCTTCAAGATAGTGTCTGCTATGTATGATAGGGAAGCTGTACTCATGAATTATCAACCAGCAATATGTCTGCCTAGACGAGACCAAAGAGTGACAGCGCCATGAGGCATGCCATCACGGATGGGGAAAATCTCACAAGGCCCCACCCCTAGATGAAGAGCTGCAGTGGTTGCTGGGAGGATCAATCTTCTGGTAGAAGCCTCTTGATAGATTATCCAATGCCGAGAGGTCAGCCCTGAACACATATACGTAAAGCAACTCAGCAGGTTGTATCTATAAGTGTGTGTGTGTGTGTGGTGTATGTGTGTGTGTGTGTGTGTGTGTGTGTGTGTGTGTGATGTCAACATCTAAAGAGTAAGAGGATAAAATATCAGAAAGATAAACTTAAAACCTCTACTTAATCAAAAACTGTAATTCTTCTCAAGAAAGAAATATAATAAAATCTTTGGGGAGAACAAAGGGGAGTCTTAAAAAGAAAAGTTAGGGAGCCTAGAGAGATTGCAGAGAGGTCATGAGCACCAGCTGCTCCTGCAGAATACCTGGCTTTGGTTCCTAGCACCCACATGGTGGCTCACAAGCACCCAGATCTCCATTCCCAGGGAATCTGATACCATCTTCTAGATTCCATGGGCACCAGGCATGTAAGCGGTGCACAGACATACGTTCAGACAGAACACCTACACAAATAAAATTTTAAAGACAAACAAATCTTTAAAATAAAGACAGGAGTCGGGCAGCAGTGGTGCATGCCTTTAATCCCAGCTAACCATGCCAGCCTGCACTACGTCGCGGCACACTGCAAGGGCAGAGGCAAGTTCACATGCTATCAAGAAGATTTTGACCTACTTGCTGTCCTGATCCATTGACAGTCCAGACCCCTGCTCAACTAGTTTGGTCAGGTTCACTATTTCCTCTTTCAGGGCAAGAATTGTCTCCTTGGCCTTTTGCTCCTTATCATATGCCGAGTCCACCATCTTCCAGGCTTTTTCAATTTCCTGATGGGCCAGAGAATATCAGTGAGGAAAAAAAGAAAACCAAATGTGATTCCAGACGCACAAAGAATAGCCCTATGACTATAGTAGACAGTCACTTACCAGAAAAGGATAGTATGTTTTATACAGTATGAAGGAGTTTGGGCTAACTGAATTGTTTAGTGTGAGTAGCCAACAGAGAAGAGCAAGCATAGTTCAAGGAATGGTTCTCCTTGTGCAAGGGGTTATTTCTGATAAATTGATAAATTTACAAAATTTAAAATGAGAGCTTATATGCTTTACAAATATTTAAAATGACTTTATTCTGTAAGATGATCTGATCCTGAAATTAATAGAAAAATTTTTAATATTTTACAAGTAAAAAATATATTTTTGTGGGGCATGATGATGCATGCCTGTAATCCTAGCACCAGGAAGGTTAAGGCAGGAGAATGATGAGTTTGACCAACCTGGACTACGTAGCAAGTTCAAGGCCAGCTTGGAAACACACACACATATATACACACATACACATATGTATACACGTTAATATAACAAGCATACACACACACATGTATGTGTGTGTGTGTGTGTGTGTGTGTGTGTGTGTGTGTATGAGTGCGTGTGTGTGTGTTTGTATGTATATATGTGTGTTCACTCATGTATTTTGTCCTCAGGTCCCTGGTGAGTGCCTGAAATGCATGGTCATCTTTAGAACACTGCACACGGTCACTTCTCCTTGCTGGTACCAGAGGATGCACAATAAACTTAGCAATTCCCATCTTCAGAAGACCAAGCCCAGATCCTCACCAAATGCAAGTTAGGCAAGCACTCTGCTTTGGTCCTTGGCTTATTTTGAGGGAGAGAAAAATCTCACTGTGTGTCTCAGGATAGCTTGTTTTCTTAGAAACAGCCACTCAGGAGGGAAAATAAACCCTACAGCAGGGAATAGAACTCTGTCTTATCCGGCCCTGGCATCCTTACTGTTGTGAAGTGCAGTGCAGACAGACTCTCTACATACACACAGAAAGGTGAGTTACTGCTGTGTGAGTAAAGAAACGACCTGTGTATTTGTCCGCAACAACCTTGAGTTTGTCCCGTCACTTCACTGTCTTGAAACATTTTTGTCAAATAGAATTTTGATTCTTTATATAAATAAAAGCCTGCAAAGTTTAGATGAAAATATTCAGCTTTTTTGTTGACAAGGAATAAAATGGATGGAAAAGAGCAAATTCAAGTTTGCTATTCTAACACATAGAGAGTCCTCTTGTGTCACCACAGCCCACCTCTTAGTGACTCAAAGCAAAATGTCAATTTGTGGGCTCTGTCCTGGTGGAGTAGCCCATATGCACATCTGGGCAAAACAAGTGAAGGATATCTAAATTGAGAATATGATTGCATAATGTTTTAGCCAAACCAATTTCACTAATTAGATTTTCATCAGTCTGTGGCTTTCATTTCCAGTGTTAAAGTTTATAGTGAAAAGCGTTTTTCCAATTATAAAATGAATTACAGTTTCCTTATATTACATTTTGAGCAAGAAAAAGAAAATGACAGTAGAGGAAAGTCATGCGACAGGAGAGTAGTTTCTAAGAAAGCAGGTCAGTCCTATCTTGTCCTGGTCTTGGAAGTTAATTTGAATTGGGTGACTTCTGATTGCTTGCTTTCAAGGGAATTACCTAAAACATTCACAAATCATTTCTCAGAGCTAGAAATTTAATTATAAATTAATATAGCTCAACCTTTTATGACTTTGAGGTCAACAGGAACATTTATGTTTTTTTATGTTCAAGAAAATGCAACACTCTTAAGGATGAAAACCTCAGCGTGGAACAAAGGCTGACTCCCCCAGATCCCCGAGACTGAATCTCTGGCTCTCCTACAAGAGCATTTGAGGAGGCGAAGAGACATGGAAAAGGACACTGAGAAGAATGGTCATGATCATAACCCCCCTCCCCCCCAAGAACTCACAAAACAAACCCCCCTGGAGCAAGAGGAAAAGCAGAGATGAAAAAAAAAAAAAAAAAAACACTTTTAACGAGATGTCAGGATAACAAACGGCTCAGTGGATAAATCGCTTGCCACAAAAGCACAATGACCTAAGTTACACTCCCAGATTCTCCTGGTGGCACAAGCTTCAATCCCAGCGCTAGGGAGGCAGAGACAGGTGGACTCGTGGCTCTAAACGGGTCTATCTAATATGGAAGTCCCAAGCTAAAGAGAAGCCCTATGACTAAAAACAAGGTGGGCAGCATCTGAGAAACAACAGTAAGCCACTGACCTCCACATGAGTACACACATGATCGTGCACCCACATGTGTACACACAAAGGCATCTGCACACACACACACACACACACACACACACACACACACACACATCAGGTGTATACTCATCTTGCATCAGAGAGGACAACCTGAGGTTCCCAACTCTGCACTGTATGTCCAAGTCTTTTATCCAGCCATTATTTTACAGAAACTAGGCAGCAAAATGTAGTGAAGCTCTCCATTTGTTTTCGGCACGGTAAACCTCACCAGGGTTAACTACTTTCTTTCTAAAAGAATGCTCTTCCCTAGGCTTAATGTACAGCCTTATGTAATAACTCATGCCTTGCCAGCCAGAGAGCTGTCCGGATAATGGATAAGTAATGTCTGAATCTGTCTCTAGATCACTGACCTTCTTAAGAGATGCGATGGTGGTCTGGTCGTCCTGGGAAAGCTTCAGAGCCGTGGCAACCTTGGCAGAGTTCACCACAATCTCCGCGTTCAGCTCTCTGCACTTGGCCATGAGACGCTTCTCATTCTCGTAAGACTTTTTCATGATGGCGTGAAGTTTCTCATATTCAATCCTGAATTTTTCCAGACTTTTGTCTCCTGAAAGTTCACCGAGAACCTCCTGAAAATCTTTCTCGATTTCTTCAAATGCAGTTTCCTCCGGCACCATTTTTTCAGCCTTTTCCTGCAAGAAAGAGTGAGGATGTTGCTCCATTACTTCAAGAAATGACTGCTGGTGCCCTCAGAATGAAAGACCCTCATACACACATACAGCTGCTGGTACCCCAAAATGAAAGACCCTCATGCACGTGGCTGGTGGTACCCCAGAACACACACAAAGCAAAAGCCACCAGCTAGAAGAAATATTGAAACTATATGTTGGAAAGGTTCCCTAGACCTCAGGTGGATTTATATAGTACATATGCATACATATATGATATAATTAGTTGATATGAGGTTATACCCAAGTAAGGTAAGCCTTAACTCCAATAAGATAGGCATCCTCAGCAGATTTTAGCAAAGACAAAGAGATACACAGCGAGACCGAGACCATAAAGCTGACTAGGACTGATACAGTTGCAATCCCAGGAAGGCTAAACATTGTGGCTACATACAAGAGACTAGGAAGAGACAGGGAAAGATTCAATCACAGTTTCAAAGAGAGCATGACCCTGCCAGCATCTTGACTTGAGGCTTTCAGTATTGAGAACCAGGAGACAAAATATTTCTATTTTAAGTCATCCAGTTTGTGGAACTTTGTTACAGCTGCTCTGGACAATGGGCACCTGCTTCTCAGGCACTGCACAACAGCACTAATAAGGATAAAGGTATGGCTAACGTATTCATCCATCCATTCAAGGAACGTTTATTCCCCCCTCTATAGGAGAGTTCTGTGGTGGAGCCTGGAAAGGCAACCGAGGTAAGGAACAAATGTCCCTTTCAGGGGCAGGGGATGGTATTTCTGTTTTACTACCTGGTGGAGTATGTTCTGTGGTGACAGAAATAGAGGATTCAGTTCCTGCCATAAAAATGCATTCTGTGTTCCTTAAGAACACATAAAAAGGAGACTTCCTCCCAGCTTCGAGAATAAAGTACACTTCGTGGAAGAAGTGGTACTCAGACCACTAGATGGAAGAAGAGGGCTCTCACAGGTGCCTCTGGAGAAAAGATCATTCCCTGCAGCAGGCAATGCCCAAGCACGAGCTCACAGTCACACAAGTGCCTGATGCCTACACACAAGAGCTGTGACAAGGAAAAGAGGCAGAGACAGCCAGCCTAGGGGAATGGAAGGCTGTGCTGAGGGGCATGGACTCATGTTCTGTCAGCCACAAAGACGCACTCAGAACTTCTAACAGCGGGTACGGTTTGCAGACTTTATTTATGCTTTCCACATTATGCTTTGATGGCTACACCGAAAAGGCCTTAATGACAGCCACCCACTGCTCATCAAAGAAATCAAATAAGATGATCTTTCATCCCAATAATAATAAAATTCTAATCCACCCTGGAGATTATAAGTAGCCTAGTGTGCCTCTTCTCCCGACAAGCATAGCGTGCTCAGTATGAGGAAATTTTATATAGTCTTAGTTTAAAAGAAAAAATTCTTGTATTGTTAATTAAATCCCTACAATGACGTGCAAGCAAAACATGGTTTTTTGAGACTTAAATAGACATGGTGCCTGTAACACTTGGCGTAACAGCTTTAGTGCTATTTTAAACCCAACAGAGTTTTCCTTTCTAAAAGCAGATTATTGCCCAGAACATGATTCAATAAACGCACAAAGAAAGAAAAATCCTATTAAGCAAATGTGGTGCTGCTTTGCTCTGACGCATTGATACAAAACCTGAGTAACAAACACAAATTTATTGCAGCAGTGCTCTGCGCTCTAGCCTGGAAAGTGGTATTAATGTCAACACTTGACCAGCAGCCTAAGGATGTGTTTGCACCCAGCTTCTCCCCTGTACACCTGGCACTTAGCACAGGAATGGAAAAAATATCAAAGAAACATTTTAAAGAAACTTTGGTGAACAAAAGAGATTTATTTTGCTGTCGTTGCTTCAAAAAGTATTCTATTAAAGGCAAAGATATACACATATACATATATGTATATATATATATATATATATATATATATATGACTAATGGGCAGTTGGTATCTTCTACATTGTGGCCAAGTGTGGTGGTGGGTATTTACAGAGAGATTAACATGAAGTGTAACATTCCACCATTCCTCTACCCAGAGTATCTGCCACATGCAGGACAGTGTTCTGGGCTCTGCGGGTCATCAGCTTGTAAGGAAGAAAACCTATTCATGGAGAATGAAAAACAGTGAACTAAGAAGAGACAGTGAGAACCGGAGAAAACACAAAGCAAAGCAAGAGAATGAAGGATATAAATGAGGGCTAGTAGGACCAAGAAGAGACGGTGGGAAGTGAAGAAGAGAAAGCATGGAAGAGATTAGGTAGTGGGGAGCCACGATGTGGCCACAGTCTCCCAGGACACAGAGTGATGGCACCTGGGAGCAGGGACAGTGTGGGGGACAAGAAACGATAGGGTGGAGCTTACAAAAGGAGACCTGGAGTGGAGGAGATGGGATGGTGGGGAGATGCAGAGGCATAGAGAACACAAGAAGCAATCAAGCAGGGGCACTGTGGTGCTAGGAGATGCTGGGACCAGGGCTCGTTTCATGGGTGTGAGTCCACTCAATGACATAAGACTTAGTACTCAGAAGACTTCTACCTTGGTTAAATTCTCTGCTGTCACATCTTAAAAGTCTTAGTAGTTTTAAAAAGCTTTTCACTTTACTCTAGGACTCACAAATTATGAAGCTGATGCTGGCTGGAAATTGTATGTCATAGGTGGGATGGGGGTGCCCTCTGATAGATCAGTGAAGAATTTAAGTAAGACCGAGATAAATGAGGACTCTGCATGTCAAGTGATGGCAAGCATGTAGGGCTGTTGAGGTTATAGATGAGAGGGCTAATGGACAGACAGGTTGCTGAAGGATGTACAAATGAGCCCTTCAGTGCAGCTGAAGATGAAGTGTCCTGTAATATGGGCGAGAGATGGGGCTGCGGGATGTTAACACGGGGTCAATGAGAACACAGGGCAATGGTAATGAGCTGGAGGACCGTGATGAAAGTGTGACAGCTGGTGATCATGTGTTAGGGGATCAGAGCGCGACAGGTGGACAAGTTAATGAGGAAGGTAACGATTTTCAGTAACATCTCTGCCTGCAGTTCAGACTTCAAGTCACGCACGGTCTGAGAATTCACGAAGAGAGGAGAGGTGGGACAGAGCCACAGGAGAAAAGCGTGAGGATGCAAAAAGCGAGGGTGCTGGTGAAGGAGGATCAGAATTAGTGAGTGTAACAAAGGATGAGTTCCAGTAGGAGAGAGGTGACAGGGAGAGAGAGGTCTAAGGAGAAAAGCAAGAGGGGCGCTGACTCCTGACCTCCGTCATCCTGACGCTCTTTGGAGGCGCCCTCAAAGGCTGCCGAGGAGATCAGAAAACTGGGCTGGAATCTGGAGAAGGGGCTGTGCACTGCCCCCAGTGTCTAAAAGGGCGACACGTTTTGCTGATCGCCAGCCCCGGCGCCGAAATCCGGCGCTCGGCGCGTCTTCGGTCGCCTGGCAACCGCCACGCCCCCCCCTGCCACTGAGGCAAAGCGCAGGTTCGAAAGGGGAGGAGCCCCGTAGGTAGGTACCCGGGCAGTGGTCGGCAGAGAAATATGCAAATGTATCCTGAACTGGGTGGAGCCAAGGAAATCCTGGAACCTTGCCCATGGGAGACGAAGCAGAATCCCCAGACTGCACTGAAAATGAAGAGAGCGAGGATAATCAGTCTTGTTCGTGAAATGTGGTTTTATTTCTTTCTCTTTTATCGCTAGCCCTATTTCTAACCCTCGAATTCAGCCACAAAGGTCGTTAATAAGTGCTTGTGTGCTCAGATATGTTTTTTTTTTAATTCAACCCCATTCTTTCGGTTTTTTAACTTAATATGCTAATGAACGTTAGAAATCATCATGTGTTTTTTTTCTCACCCGATGTTCTTTTCTACGGTCTAATTTTATTGCACTTGTGCCCATTGCTTCGGACATCTGCTTGGCATTCCAAACTGAGGACCCAACACATGTCACTTCCTTCCTCAAATGTTGAATGACAAGACTGCCTCCAGTTCATAATCACCACCATGGCCGTTGTTGTCTGATACGCATTTTATGGACCTATATGTAAATTCCCCTGAATGGGGCTATGGATGAGCGAGGTTGTGCATAGGGGAATCCTGGGGACATCATATTAGAACACGCATGTGTGACCTGCCAAAGAAATCTCACCAAAGGGCCACTGGGGCTAAGACAACCTCTCCTCTCCCTTTCCATGTCCCTATTATAAGATGTATTTCATCCACTTCGCCCATTACACATAGGCAAAAGCTCTGTTCCGACGCTATGACCACGTGACTATCCTAAGCGTGTACCTTTTCCACGCTAACCAGCCTCTGCTTTCCAACTGCAAAGGTGGAGTATTAATGTACTGAAAGGCCATCACTTAAAGGCACTGCCCTATAGTATGTTGTACCACACCGTATGTCCCAGGTTCAGCACCCATTCGGCGTTTACTGAGCGTCAAGCAAGGGCTATACAAACATTAGTTCATCTAATTAGGCAATTTTCTAATTCTGTCAATGGGCTGGAAGAGGCAGAGTCACATTTTGCTTTTACTTTCTCTTTCTCCACTAAAGAAATTCAGCATTTCTTCGTATGTAAGTGAGCCACTTTGGGCTTCCCTTCTGTGAGTTGCCAGTTCATAACCCTTGCCAACATTTTTTCCCCTTTAAATATTTATTGAAAATTAAAAGAATAAAAATAATAAAATGGCACAGAAAAACTTACTTTTCTTTCGTTGGATGTTTCAGTAGACATTCATTTGGGGGATTCTTAAGTAGGTTTTTCTTAATTTATAGTAATACATATTTTTTTATTCTTTTCTCTTGTTAGTTTCTTTTTTAGTAATACATATTTTTATAGTAATATTTAGAAATCTAAGTTGATCAAAAGGGTAAAAACTCATTTGCATATCACCTTTTTTTTTTGACTTGTAAAAAATTCTCCATTTGCATCTGCTTAAAAGGGCTTGCTATTTAGGTTCTGTGGCTAGTGAGATAGTTCATTGTGTAAAGGTACTTGCTGCCAAGCCAGATAACTTAAGAATAGTCTTCAAAATCCCATTGAGTCGAGAGGGAAAACTCACTCCCTACATTGCCCTCTGACCTCCCCATGTCTGCATCTGCCACGTCAGGCACACATGCACACACACACACTTAAAATGTTAAACCATAGTATTTTGTTCTTTTAGTTAGTCTTGAAAAGGACTGTTGACTTGGGCTGGAGAGATGGCTCAGGTTAACAGCACTGGCTGCTCTCCCAGAAGGCTGGAGTTCAATTTCCAGCAATTACATGGTGGCTCACAACCATCTGTAACTCCAGTTACAGGGAGATCTGGTACCGTTGGTCCTTGAGGGTACCAAGCATGTACACAGTGCACAGACATACATGTGGGTAAACACATAAGATAATTTTTAAAAGACCAGAAGCAGTATACACATACATATGTATACACAGGCAAAACAATCAGTTTTTAAACGTACTGGGGAGGGGCATGGAGAATGGAGGTACACATCTGTAATCACTGCACTGTCAAGAGACTGGGGCAGAAGTATTGGAGTCTGAGGCCCATCTAGACTACAGAGTGGGAAGAGGCGGGGGCGGGGGAGGGGTGCTAACGAAAATCCACGAAGCATTCACTTTGATTTTGGTTATGTGATGAGATCTTGTATATTGCCCCACTTTTCTATGTCCTTTCCTTCTTCACTTTGATTCACAGTGTATCTTTGTGAAGCCTGGACAGGAGTCTACCATCAGAGACTGAAAACTGCTGTCTTTTATTTTTTTCACGGAACCATAGTCCTAACTTTTGGTGCTTGGCTCTTTATCCTTTCACCCCTCTATTTACTTGTCTGTTTGTTCTTTCTCCATCAGTTTGCCCCACAGGCCTCACCAAATTCCCTTATTGCATGCAGTTCTCAAACCCATCTGCGTGCCACTGGAAAAGAGACAGATTAGCGGAGCAGTCTCCACTAACCTGGGCACAGTGTGAAAGCGCACGTCTGGAACGGAGCACGGGCTTCACAAAATCTCAGCAACTGCAACAGGTTTTTAAATGGACACAGCCAAAAATAAACTAAACTAAACTCATCCTCAGACATGTAATGGACTGAGCTGCTTCTGGCAGAGTTTACCTGGGTTGTTTCACGCGACTTCATTGCTGCCTTGGTTCTGAATGAACGAGACCCATACACACAATCACGTCAATGAAATGCAAAAAGCACATAGCGCAAGGCACATGGAACTTTAATTTTTTCAAAGCCTATTTTTAATGATGATTCTTAAATGCTTTAACCTCCCTTGTAGCCCACCACCCCACCAGAGGTAGTGGGAAAGAAAGAATACGGAGGAATTAGACCTGTTTAGAAAGGTTCTTTGTAGCAACACCCATCTGTGTTGTCTGGAAATCGGCAGTTCAGTTCACTGGTTAGCAGTGGCAGCTTGATCTATTTGCAAACACTTCAGGGATACACCAGCGGTCCAGTTCGGTAGAGTTGGGATAGCAACTGAGGTGGAGACAGGCAAGCCTCAGCCTCAGCAGGGGGACCAGGAAGAATGCCAGGACAAGTTCTGAGCAATGCCTCAGCGAATCAAAGATCCGTGAAGCCAAGAAGCCAACAAGCATTGCACAGCTGGCCCTATGAGCAAGCCTAGCCCAGCCTCCATTACTGTCCATCAAGTCCTATTTATACCCTCCAGACATCACGTGTCCTCCACGGGTTTTGCCTCAGCACTTACTTCCGTCTCAGCTGACATCTCTCTGCCAATCAACCCGATCCTTGGAAGTGGCAAGAAACAGCAGCACACTACCAGAAGTTCTTGGTATGTTTCTCTCTATGGAGTTCAAATGGAGCTCAACTATGCAACGTGGGCAGACCATTACATGTGTGTCATTATCAAAGAATCCTTCATTACGTGTCTTTTCACGAGCTTGCTTTAGCAGAGCATCTTCTCTCCTGTGTCTGCTTCAGCAAAACATTCCTTCACAAGTCTGCTTTAGCCTTTCACCTGTGTCCACTTCAGCTAAACGTTCCTTCACATGTTTGCCCCAGCAAAACAACATCTAACCAACTTTCCAAAGAACCCTTAAGATTCCATTTCAGGTACTTCTACTCAGACTTGAAATTATTACGTTACTGCAAGGTTTCTACTGTACAAGGAAGGTTTCTATTCTCTTTTGTTTTTAGTGTATTTTGTTTGTTTTGTTGGCTTGTTTGTTTATCAAGACAGAGTTTCTCTGTGAACTTCTGGCTGTCCTGGAATTCATTCTGTAAACCTAGTTGGCCTCCAACCAGAGATCCGCCTACCTCTGCCTTGAGAGCTGGAAGTAAAGACACTCACCCACCCCCCACCCCCACCAGACCACAAGGTTTTCTATTCTTAAAGAAACATAATGATATAATTATTGGAAATATTTTTTAATATTTCCCTGTCAGCATTTCTCAGTATGTATCACATTAGTGTATCTTTGTGTTAGAATGTCTGGTTTTTAAAATTGCTATTTGAGTTGCCCACTTGAGTCTCATTTTTTAAAATTATTAAGTAAGTTTTGACTTGCGATTAGAACAGAATTTTCTAAGTGGCTCAAAACAAAACTCTGACAAATTTAAAACTTCAAATGTATGTTTAGTTGCACTCTCAGTATTGGTGATTAGTAAGACCAGAATATCAATCAACTCTAACAAATACTGAAGATGTTTTATATCATTCCCAGTATCAAATATTAGCCAAGATTAGCTAAAAATAAGAAAGCATGTACATCTCACAAACATGCAATTTTGCTTTTGCCTTTAAAATACGGTAAAACTAAAAGCACACTTCAGAAATGTTTTTAAATTAATTTCTTTTTGACTCATTGTCAGTAAATGTTTGACATGTACACCTAATTTTTATACTTATATATCAAGGGACATGTAAATTTTTCTTGGGGTTATGAGTAGAAATTTTTAAGAAGTCCTGATTCCAGGCATGTCACACTCACAGAAAGAACAGCAAGGACTCAGAGGCTGTAGACACTGTTATTCTGACATGATTTATGATCTAGGGAAAACAAAGATCCCAATGTGGTCAGTCAGGGATCCCCACGGGGTAGAAAGACGTGTGCTGTGTTCAGATCATATACGTGAGCTCCAGACGAACATGATGATGAGCTCCACACTCCACAATGTGAGTGTGGAAATGGATAATGGATAGACAAATGGACGTTTGAACAATTCAGTTTATAATGGTAGAACAAAATTATTTCCCATTTTCTGACCTGAGAACTGGAGTCACTCTGCTCCCCGAGCTGTTGCAATAACAAAAAGAACACTAGATGGCATCGTACTACAAAGAGTCCTCACCTTTCACAGCCTGGAGGACCAGTACCCAAGAGAGAGTTGTACTAATCTCATTCCTTCTGTGCATACTCATTTCCTGAACACCTACTATGGGCCCACCCTATACTGAATATGGGAAAAGAAAAAAAATACAAAAGGAACTAAAGTTCCCCAATTAAATACAAAGAAAATAAAAATGCATATGCCACCTTCCCTCCCAGAAGATTCTTCAGAACAGTCAAAGGTAGATCTAGTAAGCATGGAATGGGACGGACCTTTGACCTTTGTAGTTCCTTGAAGATGTGAAGTCCAGAACTTGCAGTGTTTCTCTGCCTAGAATTTGGGACCACCCCAAATCCCAAGCTAGAGTGTTCCAACACATCCTTCCTTCAGATCTCACATCCCCGCAGTGAGTTCTTTCCTGGCAAGAATTCCCATACTCTGTGTTCTACTTCTTAGACTATCTCACAATGGTAACAGATGATCTGATTGTGTAAATGATTAACCCCTATCTTCCTCACAAGGCAGGTGAAAAACAGAAAAACAAAGGTCATCGTGTAAGCCTTGCCTAGGCTTGTACTCAGTTGGGTTGGTTTTGATGGGCTGATTTGTCACAAACACACACACACCAGATGATGTGTTGACACTCTAACCCCTCATAGCTCAGAGCAAGACTGTGTTTAGAGGTGGGGCCCTTAAGGTTGTGAAGCAATCTGGCCATACAAGCAGGAGCAAGCTCAGAGACAGGAGAGCCAAGAAAGAGTCCGTGTGAGACAGCAAACTTGCTGACACCTTTATTTTAGACTTCTTTTTTTGTTTTGTTTTTGACTGTTAAAATGTTATTTTTATTTTAGCACACCTGAGTAAGTGTGAGACGGTGAAACAAATACAACAGAATCTATACAGCATGTCAAGGAGGCAGGCTTTAAAACCATGCTATAGAAAAGAGAAGACTGCGAGGATGCCAGATTTAACAGGAGCTTTGGGTACTGGTGAATGCATATGCAAATACAGTATTCTCCAAAGGATTTGGCAAAGACTTTGTTTTCCATTTCCAGTCTTTTAAAATAGACAGATTTGCTTACAATACAGCCAATTTTCAAAGCACACAAAATTTAAGTACAAACAGTGGAATTTAATCCAGCAGAGTGATAAAGGTGCCTGCAACAGAACTGACTACCCAAGGTAAAGGTGGACAGCAAGGCTAGACCCGTCATCATGCAAAGCAGGAAGAGGGGGACTGCAAGGTGGAGTTTATGGGTAACCTTAGCTTCTACTTGCTACTTAATTCACAAAGTTAGAAGCCTTTACAGAGAACCCACACTCTTTAATTTTCTACTGTGTAATGGGATTATATGGTGATATTCCTTTGGGGGAAACTCTTTAACGATTTTAATATCAATTACTCATTCTTTTGAAGTGTGAAGTATCTTAACTGGATTACGATTACAGACCATTTTTAAATATACCATTGCTACTATATTAAAATTATTTATACTATTTATATCTAATATTCAAAGAAATTTACTAGTAAATGCTACAATAGGCATCAGTCTGATATGCTTACTAATTGATCCCATAGGTCATAATAAGAGTCTATTCTGTCTCACTAAATCAGGAACATTGCATTTACAGAACAAAGAAACACGTAGCGCAGACACCCAAATATCAGGCTAGCTCTTCAATTAGCTGTCGCAGCTCAGACATGAGTCGTCACTGTGCGAATAGAAGTCAGAGCCAAATCTTCATCAGAAGGTGCTAGTGGAAGCTGTCAGACGCCTCCCAGTGTAGATCCCCAAGCCAATGGCCAGCAGATGAGACAGTAACAGAGATGGAAGGAAAACCTTCAGAAAGTCTGCTGAGAAAATGCCCGGTTTCTTCATAACACTTGTGTTTCTCATGCTGAGAGCAGCTGTGTGCTTTGGGTGTTTAAAAGGGAACTCCTTGGGGCGGGGGACATTTTCTGGCCAACTCAAACAATCCCATCTCCAATTTGAGTTTCTCACCGAGATAGTTTCAGTTTCTCTTCATCTCTCAATATAATCTTCCTCAGACAGGGTGCTGTGTTTCTCGGCAAAGCTGTGGGTGTCTATTTCAGCTCTGTTGGTTATCTTGTGGTGTCTGGGAGCGAGGTGGGCTGTCACAGTGAGAACTCTCGGAGCTACTTTGTCCAGATTCATACTGGGCATCCAACAGTATTTTTTCCATATCACCTATAAATAGAAACGGAGGCTGGATCGCTGCTCCCATTCCCATCGCTGAAGCACAGTTCTACCCAGGAGCCCTGCAGGTTCTCCTCCCCACCCGCCCTGCGCTCTGCGACATGGTAGCTCTGCAAAGGAGCCCGAGCCCAACTGCCACAGGCCTCTGGCAGGCGGTCACTGAGAGGTAGCAGGGCAGCCTGTGCTGCTCAGCTCTCTACTTTAGACTTCTAATCCCCGGTATTATGAAGAAATAAATTCCTGGTTTTTAGGCAGCCTGATACATGGGCAGGTTGGTCTCTTAGATGACAGAGCCAATTCCCAGCTGACCAGTGTGTGAGGCAGGTAGCTGTGGCAAACAATACATCTAGCAACACTGCAGAGTTAGTATCAGAGCACAGCAGAGTAAGTAAGTATCAAGTGAATGGGAGGGAGTAAGTTCTCAGATATGAAAGAAAAGGATGCTACCAGGAACAGGAACTGAGGTTGAACTTAAAGAATAAGGGCAGAGACGTGAGGGTGGAGGGAATAGGAGGACTCCAAACTACAGGAAATAGCATGGACACGTGCCAAGACAGAGCTGCAAAAATATCCTACAGAAAAAAAAAAAAAAAAAGATAAGATCTGGGCTGGAGCGACGGCTCAGCGGTTAAGAGCACTGACTGCTCTTCCAGAGGTCCTGAGTTCAAATCCCAGCAACCACATGGTGACTCACAACCATCTGTCATGGGATCTGACGCCCTCTTCTGGTGTGACTGAAGACACCTACAGTACACTTACGTATATAAAATAAATAAATCTTTTAAAAAAAAAAATAAAAAAAGATGCGATCTAAGACTTGGGAGGTGGCTTAATGCTCAAGACCACCTGCTTTCTCAGAAGACCAAACTCGGTTCCCAGCACCCATATCAGGAGGAACACAACCACCTATAGCTATAGCTCCCGGGGATCTGATGCCTCTGACCTCCATAGACTCTGGCACACATGTGCACATGTGTGCACACGCGCACCCGCACACAACCACACACACACACACACACACACTCGTGCATGCACAAATAAATAAGTAAATAAATAAATAATAAAACAAATATTTTTTAACAAAAAGAAGGTACAGTTCCTGTTAAGAACCAGCAAACACGGTTAATAAGAGGGTAGGGGTGAATGCTAGAGAGCTGTGGGGAAATAGCAGAGAAGTTGCCACAAACTCCAGAACCAGAAGCGGCCCTGGATACACCTATTTGTTCTGCAGGATAGCTCAGATGTGAGCACAGGCTATAATTCCTCTGCACAGCTCCTCGATTAAACCCAAATACGACAGCCTCTCAACAGTGCCCTCCACGGACGGCCCAGCTGTGTGCATCACACAGCTGCAGTGGCAGTATTTATCATGGAGAGTGCTGGCCCCATCAGTGATGCCCAGCGAGACAAGAGAATAAACCTCCAGGAGAGAAGACTCTCTAGCTGGCAGCTTTCCGGCCTGAAAAGCAAGGCAATTGGATGCCACAGGAACTCACTCTTCAGCGGATCCCAGAAGTCTTGCTGGCCATTAGAGTAGAGTCTGCCCCATCCACCGTCTCCTTTAGACAAGAGGTTCAGGTAGGTCTCAACGAAGCCAGGTGCTCTGGCCTGCTCAGCCTGCTTCCTGTGGCTGATTTTATATTTCCTAGGAATTTGTATCTAGGGTCATGAGTTATCAGCCAAGTACTGCTGAAGTCTGAAACTGGGCATGCCAAGGCCAGGAGAGGCGATGAAAGACAGACTTGGGAGAGAAGGAAAAAGAAAATGTGAAGTCAGGTATGGGCGGTTCATATCTGTAATCCCAGCTCTGGGGAAACTCAGGCAGGAGGGTCACAGGTTTAAGGTCAACCTGGGCTACATAGCCTGATTGCCCAAACATATGAAGCAAAACTTGTCTTAAAACAATTGAAACAAAACAACAACAAAGAGCCAGAAGGTGGTGACACACACCTTTAATCTCAGCACCCAGTTGGATCTCCGAGAGTTCGAAGCCAGCCTGGTCTACAGAGTGAGTTCCAGGACAGCCAGGGCTACACAGAGAAACCCTGTCTCAAAAACAAACAATGACAAAACAAACAAACAAGCAAACAAAAACACCCAGAATGGAAAGGAAGGGGGAGGGGCCACAGGCTCCACAGAGCTGATGAGGGAGACAACTCTTCCATTCCTGGTAACTGGTCCCAGGAAGGCCCTGCAATACCTGCTTTCCTGGGTTCTATTGATGTGTTCGATGCCCCAACAATATCACTTTTTTGTTTGTTTGTTTCACCTAAATGGAGAGAGTTCTCATTACCTAGATCCATGATTCACCCTCCAAAAGACAAGCGATGACTGACACAGGTCCTGTTTACATGAGCATTCTTCCCAAATTGCTGGATTTACTGTCTGTGGAATCTAAAACTACATTTGGGCCCTCGGTGACATGGTAAGAACTGCTCCAGTCATCATGCCTAACATTTTTCCTCCAGGCTATTGGAAAGATTAAAAGCTCATGTGTTACAGAAAATTGTTATCATTTATCAGCCAACCCTTTGGTCACCTTAGATGACAGAGCCGAATCCCAGCAGGCTAGTGCTCTCCAAAACTGTGCATGGCGTATTTTATTTCTTTAATCTCCTCCTTTCCAGCCCACTGCAGACCTAACCTAACAGAACAGCTTTTGAGCGTCTGACATCAGTTCCCAAAGGGTCGGCAGACAAACTCCCAGCTTGGTACCTAAGGAAGCAGTGAAGCTCAGACAGATATATGGGGAAGACGGGAAGGTCAGGAAGCAGGTGGCAGGAGTGTGGAAGCAACCACTGTGGCCGATCATTTTTACCCTGAAAAAATAGCTCTCCCTACCCCCAGAGGAGGAGAGAGTAGTCTTGTAACCAGGACATGTCACCTGTCTGGAATGCAGCTACCTTCCCAGCAGCTGTTCTCACTCAGGTGAGGTGACTCTGGGGCACAACTGGTTAGGCCAGATTATTCAAGTGCGTGTGTCTTACTCAAGAAGCCAAAAGTTATGGGCTCTATTCTTACAGAACCAAGAAGGACTCATACAAACCAAGTCTGTGGCTGGCCTGGTAGACATCCCACAAAAAAATGCCCATGGTAAAATAAATAAGCAAACGTGTGTGTGTGTGTGTGTGTGTGTGTGTGTGTATGAGTACACTGTAGCTGTACAGATAGCCTTGAGCTATCATGTGTGTGGCTGCTGGGAATTGAACGCAGGACCTTCTGCCGGCACCTCTCGCTCCAGCCACGCTCCTTCTGGAGTAATTCACTGTAGCTGTCTTCAGACGCATCAGAAGAGGGCGTCCGATCTCATTACGGATAGTTGTGAGCCACCATGTGGTTGCTGGAATCTGAACTCAGGACCTTTGGAAGAGCAGTCAGTGCTCTTAACCTCTGAGCCATCTCGCCAGCCCCATAAGCAAACATTTTTGAGTTAAAACATGAATCCCTTTGATGATGGTTCAATCCCAACTATCCGCTGAAAGGGTTAAACTTTCAACCACCTCCAGGCTTTATATATATGGATGCTGTACTAGTTGGTTTTATGTCAACTTGACACAAGCTAGGGACATCAGAGAGGAAGGAGCCTCAATTGAGAAAAATGCCTCCATGAGATCCAGCTATAAGGCATTTTCTCAATTGACCAATCTGGGAGGGTTCAGCCTATTGTGGGTGGCGCCACCCGTGGTCTGGTGGTCCTGGGTTCTATAAGAAAGCAGGCTGAGCAAGCCAGTAAGCAGCACCCTCCATGGCCTCTGCATCAGCTCCTGCCTCCAGGTTCCTGCCCTGCTTCAGATCCTTTCCTGATTTCCTTCAGTGATGAACAGCGATATGGCAGTGTAATCCCAATAAATCCTTTCCTCCCCAGCTTGCTCTTGGGTCGTCACAGCAATCGAAACCTTGACTATGCCAGTGCCCACACTGCCTTCACTGTCCAGCTAATCAATGACTTATTTATACTTATGCTAGGGATCTAACCAAGGGCCTTGGGCATACTGAGCAAGCACTCTACCACTGAACCATGTCACCATCCACTTAGTATTTTTTTAGGAGTACATATTCCTAAAGCAGGACATAGTGACCCAACCTGTAATTCCAGTAAGTAGAGACTGAGGTAGGAAAATCAAGAGTTTAAGGCAAGTCTGGCCTACCTAGGGAGACCCTGTCAGAAAGAAAGAGAGGAAGGAAGGAAGGATGGAACGAAGGAAGGAAGGAAGGAAGGAAGGAAGGAAGGAAGGAAGGAAGGAAGGAAGGAA